>JAUTCZ010046762.1:0-11823 GCA_032273805.1 Melanodrymia brightae | reverse complement strand
AATTCTGGCGGGCTAGTAAATTTTCGTTGGTTCTGGCCCGGCGGGCTAGTGAAAAATTCTCCATTTCTGCACCCCTGATTCATTATCAATATTATGCTCCAAAAACAAATAATAATGTGGCTATATATTTTGGGCACGACGATTACTGTCGCAAAATCTGTGCAATCTAAAGCCCTGCTTTGCAATAACTTGTGTACACCATTTTGCGGCTGTTTTATGTGCTAGCAATTTTTTATTTTTTTTTCCATTCAGCTCAACTTTTACTGTATGACCAACCATGGGATATTGCTTGGAATCCGCAAGTCATTGACAAGATACTCTTCCTGTGTAAAAACACTGATGGAAACATTGTCAATAAAATCATGCCTGCAATCAATAGGTATGTTTAGGTTTAACATCAATAATCTTTTTATTGGCTGGTTGTAAGAAATTGCTCAAGATACAAAGCTTATAGTTCAGTTTACTGTTTCCAAGATACAAAGCTTATAGTTCAGTTTACTGTTTCGTTTATTAATTTGTTTAATTGTGTATTTGCAATTCTTCTATATTTTATTGGTATAATTGTGATGAGAAACTCGATATCTCCTCACCCTCCTCCCACATTCACACACACTTATTCGTGGATGCACACACACACACACACACACACACACACACACATACACAAACACACATTTTATTAAAATGTTTTCATTTTGTTGTTTGTAGAGTTCATATATAATTCCATTAATTTTTTTAGTTAATTTTGAGTGTAGTTGCTGACTGCTATATCAACATGTACATGTAGGATGTTTTTAAAGCATAATATGTCATATATACAAAAAAAACATATGGTATATCAACTCCACAAAATGTTATAAATCAATGCACTCAGGCAGACCCGTGTTTAGGATTCTTTGTAGGAGGATTCGTTTTTATGAAAATGTGAACATTCTATAGCAAAGAACAAACAAAATTTCATATGAGTGGACCCAATATGGTAGTTTTAAAACAAATTTTTTATGAGGTTTCATTTGAATCCATCGAACACCCCGACCCCAACCCCCTCCCCCTGCACCTAATACAGGACTGACTGGGATTTGGGTGAAGGAAAAGTCCAATGTGTTTTTCACAAAGGGGGATTGATCCTGTAACAACTCACCGTATGCAAACCTCTGCATCCCAGGACTGCTCAATTATCAGATGCAATGATATTATAATTGCAGGATCTAAATATTTCAGGTTATATGTATTTCACACTCTGAACATGACATCAATGATGTACCGACCAATAAAGAAGATTCTGGAAGAAAACTGTATCCGAGGTAAGTAGATGGTTACTTGGTATGAAAATTCAGCTTTATACTCTATTGTTTTCTGATGTGCAATATTTTGTGTTTTATTGATACCCCACTGGCATACAACCTACATTATCTACATGTTGTATGTGACAAGTTAGTGTTAATATGATAGAGGAAACCCGCTACTCTTGATGCAAGTAGCCACATATATTTTATATGCACTTTCCCACAGACAGGACTGTACATACCATAGCCTTTGTTAAACCAGTTGTGGACACAGGTCGGTGTAAGTGGCCTTGCGGAGCACTCACTCTGGGTTTGAGCCGGTACTGGGATTAAAAATCACATATGTCACGAATAGGAATCGAACCTAGTACATACCAGTCTTAAACCTGATGCATTTAACTACTGCTCCATGTAGCTCAGGTATGTAAAAAGATAAAGTTTGTTCGGTTAACGACGCCACTGCAACACATCGATTATAAATCAGCGGTTATTGGACGTCAGACGCATGGTTATATTGGCACATGGTCTCAGAGGAAACCGGCTGTCGCCACTTCATGGGCTACTCTTACTGAAAAACAGCAAGGGGTCTTTTATGTGCACTGTTCCATAGACAGGACACCACACACCATGGAATTTGATAAACCAGTCTTGGATCACTAGCTGGAACGGAAAATAGCCCATAAAATGTTTTGCGCTGTAGAGGATCGATCCATCGACCCATCCCACCACAGGCCTCATGTATGTTGTAACAGTTTTACATTTCACCGACTCCCCAATGTCTGAACATCTGATAACAAATGGTATGCTTTATTTTTATTGATAACATTTTATATTACTATTACGCATACAGCTAAAAGATGAAGTTTGTTTAGCAACACCACTGGAACACATTTATTATTAATCAGCATTTATTGGATGTCAAAAGTATTGTTATATCGACACAGAGGATGCACGCTGCTACCACATAGGCTACTCTCACCAAATAACAGCAAAGGATATTATATGTGCACTTTCCTACCAAAAAGGATAGCACATATCATGGCCTTTGATGGACCAGTTGTGAATCACTGGTTGGAACAGGAAATAACACAATTGGTCCACTGAGGAGGATCGATCAATCAAACTATCGAATCTGAGACACACACTCTTTCACTGAGCTATGCCCCGCTCCTCCCACATTGGATCTGCCATTAGTTGACAGTATATTTATAGTTATATTAATATTACGGTTCAAGAGATGAACAAAGTGTTATTATATTTTTTCATACTTTACATTTGGACCAGCTTGCTTCTTCTATAACCAGCTCAACACACAGGCCGTGTTTTAATAGTACCACTTAATAGTACCGCTTAATAGTACCGCTGTGCAGTGATGGATGACTGCAGGGTGTGGTCACAGTTCAACCCTTTGGCTCTAGTCTTTGACATGCTGTGCATAGGTTTGAAATGGCTTTGATTATTAAAGCGTCCGTCTCAACCATGCTTATGATGGCTTATTGATTCCTGACAGCCCGCCATGCTTTACTACATGTCACTGAAAGGGATTCCTAGTTCTATTCTTCTGTCCCCCTCATTAATACATTATATGAAACCTTTTAATACAAATTTGTACCATTTCTGATATAAATACTTTTGGTTAGTCTTGGCAACAGCATTGTGAGTTTATTGATGTGGAGACAGAGTGGCTGAGATTGTAGGTTTAATTAATGTGCTTAGGTCAGTCAGTACAATAAGGTGATCATTTAACACTCCCCTGTCAAGTCTTAAGTAATGTCGTACATGTGAAATTATTATCTTGTGACCATTCAGAAATATATCATTTCCTTCATATTGCCAACAGTAGTATATACTAGATAGTCCGCACTGAGGCAAAATTATGTTTTAGGTATTATATCTTTTAATTTTCATTTTTATATTCTCATTTTAATATTACTGTTGTTATGAAAATAATCCAATAAAGTATATAAAAGTGATAATGCTTTTTTTTTAAGTACAATATTTGTCTAGGAAATTCCGACTAGTCAATAATTGAAATGAATACACAAATGTATGTTGTGGTTTAATGACTGGAGGTAAATCCAGGATTTGTAAATATAGGGAGCCCTGAATAGAAATATAAAGTACCATTTTCCGAAAATTAACAGAAAAAGAAAATCAATTTACTGAACATCGGAGGGTTTGGCCCGTCCCGCTCCCTTTTTCAAATCCTCCCCTGATGACATCCACTGGTTCACATTGATTAATTAATAATTGGCTATTGGATGTGAAATTAACTATCATCTTGACATATGGTCCCCCACACCCCCTTCCTCAGTCCACCCAAACAAAACTCAAATGTTAAAGTAAAACATATGGGAGGATGTGTGTGTATTTTTGTCAAATAACATGTTTATTTGATTGAGTGAAAAGTATCAAGTTGATATTCTCATGAATGGTACTGGTACTTGGTACTTTTCATGAGATGAAAACATGTTACATGTGTGAGACAACAATACACCAATGTTAAATTTATTAAATAACTGTATATGTAAATGTGCATTCAAAAGCCATTTCACCATATATTGACACCCAATAGCAGAGATCTTTATTTCGTGCTGGGGTGTCGTTAAACACCAATATAATAATAATGATAATAATAATAATAATAATAATAATAATAATAATAAATTATTAATAATAATAATAATAAGTAATAACTTGCGTTCTACTCAATATGTTGTCATATTTACAATAATTTATGCCATCATAAAGCGTTTTTCCACATCTATTTTACTAGTATGTCTGTAACGGTTTAGTGAAAGTCATCAATCAATCAACCAATCAAGTAACATGTTATACACCAATGTTGATATTTCATACTGAGAAAATATAACAAATATTTCCCTGGTTATGTTCACCATCCGGGATCATAAATGCAAATAATACACATTTTATAGCACACAACTTCTCAAAAATTGTAAGTGTTTGCATAACAGAACTTGTGTCATAGTTGCACCTGCGGATGATATATCGGGGAAAAGGTTTTGTGCTAATATGCAAGACATTCACAGAATAATTGCTCATCAATATTTAACACTTAATTGCCGTTTATTTACTGGATTTTCTGCTTTTGATTTTGATGTTTGGTTTGTCACAGTTTGAAAGATATGGATCATTTGATTATTAACTCATGGACATGCTCAGCACTAGCAGGTGTGATACTAACACAATTCTCAAGTCAGACATGACAGTTTTGATTGACACTTGGCTATCAACTTGAGTTAGCAGCTTCAGATGGCTGTTAAAAGCCAACTTATACCTGTCCTGTGCTATAATGTATGATTAATGCATGTATTAAATGAAAATAACATCTGTTCAAAACTATATTTATTTACTTTGTTTTGACGACTGTTTCAAAGTAATGTAAGATTTCAATTTTATGTATTAAAGCAGCATTAAATTCTCGAAAGTCAGTGTTAATGGCATGGTCTCAATCTTAGAGAAACAAGCATAATCCTAATCCATAAGCAACAATATTAAATCACTATGTCAAAAGAATATAATAAATTTATTGAAATATTATTATGACCTGAGCACGCTACATGAAAGAGCTGAACTATTTTTCTCTACTGGGTATTGTGCTTCTTTTGCCAGTCAAAACTGTAAACGTGATCCCACCTGAAGTGCTTTACAAGGTGGAATTCTAATAGCTCCGAGTGGGTATATCTATGTACAACAAATTCAATAAGAGTAGCTTATGTACCAGGGGGCACAACGTAAAAAAAATTACAAGGTATAGAGAATTCCATTCACGGTGATTGGTTCCATCAAGGCTGTGTGCCAAAGAATGCAATCAATTAGCAGATTCAGCTTTTTTCCTCCATGTCAGTGATGTTTTCCAAGGCAAACAAATGCACATTAGCACATGTCTACCTGTTTATCACCAACGGAGAAGTGCTTTTCTCAAGGAAATTTTGTAAAGGTTTTCGTGGCAAACTCAATGAACATGCCACAACTGTACTAGAGATAAGAATAAATTGAGGAACACAGGGGATCAAAGTTTTACCTTTCATGCCAGAAATGGGGCCCAAGGTGGGTCAAAAGATTACTGAATACAATCTGCTAAAAATACTTTCTTGGAATGAAGGCACTCGGAAAGCATTCCTCAGGATAAAATTATAATCCACTGGAAAACACCCTCTCAAAAATACAAGGCTTGATGAAAATTAAGTAGTAAAAATTGCAATACAAAAATCAAAATGTCATTATTAAAAAGTTATTATTTATGCTCCACCCTCCGCAACATAAAGGTGGAATGATATTGGTTTAAAATGTTGGTATTGTACTAGTTTGGTGGGAGAGTTGGGGGTCTGGAAAGTAGTAATTTGCATATGACGATGAAAATGTTGACAACTATGGACAACCCCTTAGTAAAATAAAAATTATTATATGCTTTAAAAATGTCGTCTTGTAACAATTAAAATTTTGTGAATATTTTAGTCAGACTGAAAATAGAAATAGCAAACTTTTTCTACTAATTATTTTTATGATTAAAAATCTCTATGCAACATCTCTCAAAGTCAATGTTCAATTTAATGTACAGTCATTAATTTTAGTCTATTGGAAAACAAACCAATTCTGGCAGGGTATGCATTTGGATATTTTTTGACTGGCCTATCGGGCCACTCACAGCAACACGGGCGACACATGATAAGATTTTGACTTGCCCGAGGCTATTTTGAGTATTCATGGGCGACCGGGCGACCGTAAAGTGCACACCCTGATTCTGGTATGTATTGTAATTCTATAATGAAGTAACTTTAGGCCTATAATGATCATGTTATGTACACACATATAGAATACTGAACGACTTTCAGTTTAATACCTTTTTTATGAACGAGTGCATTAAAAATGGTATCTAGCAAGCGAAAGCTCACTAGATAATAGTGGGCTGTATGTTTTTTCTTGAACAATAGGTCCTTAATCAAAATTCCTTCCCTTTGTTCAACTAATTCAACATGGTCTGCAACTTAATGACTCTCAATCACTAAATTAGGTGCATCTGCAGACAATAGCAGTCATGTCAGTCCTTACAAGTATTCAAACTATTTAGTTGCGTTTTTTGTGCAGTTATTCATATGATGTAAAACAGGCAATTTTACACAATATAATAACACTGACATTTCTCTTGATGTTTTCTCTTCGGTTTAAATGCAAATGATTTATACAAATGAATTCGTGTATAGCTCACTTCACTTTGTCATCACATCATATCACGTTTCGCGCCAAAATTGTGATTAAGGGTCTTTAAAAACCTTCCAACAGAAGCATTGGAATGCAATCAGCACTACATAACCATGAGAAAATCACACATTCATCAACAATCAAACGATGTAATTGTGGAATCAGCAAATTCTAATTGCTCACATATATCAGAATGCATATTTACTCTAGCTGGGAAAAGAAGTGGAAATCATGTCCCGAGTGTGCTTTCCCTGCCATAGCTAGGCGTAGTGGCTAGCCCTGAACGATGATCTAACAGATGTAATGGGCTAATACATCACAAATACATCATCATGTGAGACTTATTGATGAGAGGCTGAACTGCAGCTGATGTCTTCACACCATTTAAATGAACTAATTACATAAAGCACACAGCCGCCACTATAATGCCACTATATCGCACTCCATGGTTTTACTTCCTGCAACAAGACATTAGTTTTGGCAAATTCCAAACTTATTTGTAAATGGTCTTTCTGTGTTAATTAATAGGCTTGCAGCTAATGATAACAATATTTATACGAATCCAGTACATGTACCATATACATTGCATTATGTCCAATCCAAGATATGTCTAATCCAGAAATCTGTTTATTAAATCCAGAAATGTCCAATCTGCCATTGGTCTAATCCAGAAATCTGTTTAATTCACAAAATGTGTCTAATCATCCCTGTCCAATCCACAAATTTGTTCAAAGAGGATGGTTTGGTTATAAATTGGCAAGACATTTTTAATATAAATGTTTGAAGACACTAAACCAATTTTTTTAACAGCTTCTTTTTGTGGGTGAAGAGGATCGAGGTGATGAAGTATGTGTTGACAAATGTCACAATATATAATATATTATGTACCGGTAGATGTTGCAATGTAGACATTATCATACACAATGTATATAATTATGTAGTATATATACAGTATATAGTATACATGTACTTATTTTAGCCATTTGGATCACAATCTAAATGAGGCTACAAAATGGCAGACTACACAAGGTGTCACACAAAAACATCTGTAGAAGAGATTGCCAGTTTTTTCATAAACATTCTTCAGTTTATAGTCAACTATCAGGATCGTTTATCATATCAACGTACAGGCTTTCATCTTTAAGACCTGATCATACACAAACTGATGTTTACGATAGTTTATATTCAAAAGGAACAATCAGGGAAGACCTCAAAAACAACTGTTTGATGCTCTCCTTCGTTTTTGATGCCAATAATGAAACAAATTCCAATGTTTTTTTACAGTACATTTATGAGAGGTAAAATATTTGTGCTGTATATTAATTATGGTTGAATATGATAAAAATGTTAATACTCGCGATAAATGTTTACACATGATTCTGGTAAACATTTATAAGTTAATTGAGCATAATTATGTGAGAATTTATATGTAATAAATCGGATATATTTTTAACAGACACAATTAAACACATGACTTATCACACAGATTACATTTATCTGGTCATGTATCAATAAAGTACACAAGCATACTTTTTAAAAGATATTTTGAATTGTAAATAATGCAGTTGTCTTTGCTAATTACAAAATGACTGATACAAATAGGATGCATTTCCACACCCATGTAAAACAACAATAGTAAACATGTTGAAAAAGAGAGTGTGAATTTAGATTCCTTTAATATTTGAAATTAATAAAGGTAATGAATATTCTGCAGGAGGTTCAGTACAATCACAGAGCGTATTCAATTTCTCAAAGATAAAATATAAAGTTGATTTGTTGAAAGACATCGCAGAAGCAATTGATTAACTCACAGCAGCAATTGGATATCAAACACACAGTTATGTTGACACATAGACTCAGAAGAAACTCCTGCTGTTACATACCGGATAGGCTACTCTTACTGATTTACAGCAAAGGTATTTTATGTGCTCTTTCCCAGACAGGATAGCACAGACTGCAGCCATTGAATTATTGGTTGGAATGGAAATTAGCACAACAGATCCAGTGAGGATCAATCCTTCAACCTCTCAAACCTGAGATGGATGCTCTTGTGCTAAGTTATGTCCCGCTACCTGGTATGTTATTTAGCAATACATACAGTGTTCAACAATACAGTCTTGGTTTATGTAAAAACACATTCCAAGAAAGTAAGGCCGACTCCCACCAGCAATTGAACCCAGTCCAACAGCATGACAGTGCAAAGTTTTGGCTCATCATGACAAGGATGCTGTGGATACAATTTTAAGGGTCTATGATCCACACAAAATGATTGCAGTGTGACATTGTCATAAGCTAAACTGAACATTTTCACAGCAAATGCCAACACAGGCACGGACAAAATTAATCATACCCTCACAGATAGATTAATCACACCCATACAGATTAGTATCAATTTGTCTGAATATCTTGATGGGAAATGAGCTATCACTATGCGATCTGAGAACTACATCGCTCTCCATTCAAAGTTGACAGACTGTTAAATCAGTACTGTCAATGGCTGGCCTGAACAGGCAGACGCCACTGGTTTTCAACATTAATCACCCATACAAGAGTTAACGCAGTCTTGTCCACATTCCCATGTATTAGTTTTACACAGTTCTTCAATTAAATGCGGGTGAATTCCTATCTGTCCATTCAGTCCAGATGTTTTTTCATCATTAACAAATGATTATCTTTAATCTTTCAAAGTCCTATTTCAGATTAGTTCTTGTTAGAATGGTTTGCTTTATAAAATGATTGAATTACAAATTATACTTTACACCCACACTGAGCACTCAAATATTAAATATAGATATATAAAAAACAACCTACACAAGCTCATGTAGCTCAGTCAGTAGTGTAATTAAAAACATTTTGAAATTGCCAGTACAAACCTCTAAAGAGGAAACAACAAATTATTTTCGTTTCCTCCATTCATCCAAGTAAACTCTTTTTCTGTTTTTTTTTAATAATAAATTCAATTAAATAAATGTACTACAGTATATCGTTTAATCTATAGAGCATGTGTCATATTAACTATATGTTTGACACACCTTGATTAAACAATGTGCTAGGCACCAATTTAAACATGATTCGTTTACTTATTTTTGTGTTGTCTTACATGAAGAACTTGTCTACAAATGACAGTTACAGAATATAGAGGAAAACATGTTTCTGCAAGAAAATGATATTTCAAAGGCAGGCAGGTGTACCTTTACCAAAGTTTATATATCTACAACGGCTATATATCTAATCTATCAGTGTTTTTGCTTCTTAGTATATAAACTAGTCTGCTGTAGTACACCCTGAATTTGTACACTAAGCAGAAAGAACACTGATATGGAATGACATCTTCAATATAAATATAAATGTGAATGTTAGAGTACAAACAGTGTGTACATATTTTACAAACATATCATCAGCCGGCTGGTCAATGCACTGAGGGTATTTCCTCTGTAAATAGATCATAATTAATTGCTTTACAACTGAACAAGCAAAAATATAGCAGTTATTTTGGTGATAAAAATATCAATAATTCATTTCAAAGCATAGCGAGCAACAGTTGAATGAAACAGATAGTAGTCAAACAAGATGGGGCAATGCAGGGCATTTCATGTTTTCTTGTAGTGACACAAACCCAAAGTTTTAAACAAAATGTAAGACATGCTCTGTTAAACCATAGACAAATTTTCTATAAAACTTAGTCGAACCTGCTATATAGGCCACCTCTATATATCAACTACCTGTTTATGAAGGGTACTTTACACAATAGTATGTCCCTTCTGTATTTAAATATAGGTGTCTCACCCTGTATATAAAGACCATCTAGTAATAAGGGTAACTTGTTGTAAGTTCTCAGTTGAACTGCATAATAAGGTTTAGCTGTAAGAAAATAATAATTTAAATACAAATACTTTCAAACGTACCAATCGTTTTTTACAGAGTGAAATCTGAAACACATAACGGTAATTAATTATTTAGGCTTGAGAGAAAAAGGTCCAAATCTCTGTTCTCTGGTAACTACACGTAGAGTAAATAACAAGCCATGGGCAGTCGATCCCAGTAAGATGATCACATCTAATAACCATCAGCGGACATCAAAGAGAAGCTGCATGCAGATTTCATAACAAACAAGACAGAATGAAGTTTTTCCTTCCTCATTACAGAGGTAACTGGGTGCAATACACAACTTGATACACACATTCTACTATTAGCCATACTAGCTTTCTGCCACTTTCTGCAGTCTGCTTTCTGCCTTCTGTGTCATAGATCATGTTTATTACCTTAAAAACCTCATTGTAAGCAGGTACTCGTGCAACCTTGTTTTTCAGTGCTCAACTATGATCAATTATGCACTAAATAATGACTCAGTGTGTATAGACTATTTTGTATTGTGTTGAGACACTGGAAAAGGTTGTACAATGTTATGTATAATCTATTATAATACATTATGTAATTCACTATTCATTAACTACTAGCCCATCACCAGACCACAAATAATAATTTGCTGTCACAAGTAAAACTTATTAAAAAATACTAAGGATTATACATGTACATTAGAACACATTTATGGACTAAAACATATTTTTAAAAATAGAATCAAACAAGAAAAGCAGGATTTCTCTCTGAAAATCACATTATACTTGTAGCAGAATAGAATAATTTACATAGATTAAATTGAAAATTAAAAAAAAAAAAACCATACTTCCTGTGGGATCAATAGCAAACACATCAACAGAATGATAAAAATACACACAGATAAACAGACATACATACACACTGAGAACATTGCACCAGTACAAAAACCCAAGAAATAAAACAGAATATAATATATAGTTTGGCGCCAATCATTTCTACTCTGCTACATCTGCAGACAATAGCAATGACTTCTTTCTTCCGTGTTCTGGCAAGATATCCATATGATGTGTAACAAGCAATTTTATGTAATACATGTACATGTATAACAAAATTTTGACATTTTTATTGATGTTTATAATCATTTATAATAGATGTGTGAAATTATGTAGATAAACAAGGACAGTGGGTTGTTTCTGTTAACATAAAGCTGACTTGCATATAAGTCACTTACATCATGTGATCTCATGTTCAGGCTAAAATAGTCAGTAAGGATCTTTAATATACCACATTAAAATACACTTGTGACGTCACGCTATTGCCTCAGCGCTCCATTATTTTTAAGTAATGGAGCGATAGCTTAAAATTACATGTGCATGCGCTTGTTATGTGCTCACTCATGTATAGGAAATACATTGCGATGAGGTTACCGTGGAGTGTGACAAATATTCATTTAAAATTGTGCAATAAGATTATAACT
>JAUTCZ010046751.1:0-11824 GCA_032273805.1 Melanodrymia brightae | reverse complement strand
GCGTCTGACGTCCAATAACCGCTGATTTATAATCGATGTGTTTCTAGTGGCGTCGTTAAATAAAACAAATTTTACTTTGATATACCAATGATGAGGCAGACGCCCTTACACTGAACTTCACATTAAAAAAAGAGGAATGTTTCTGACATCATACATGTACATTCTAAAGTTAACTTCAATAGGGACCCACCCGCTATAGATGCGTCACGGTTTGCTAGCCCGGCCGCATTCACATTCATGGATATAAAACGTTTTGTAAAGACCTGTTTGTGTTATTCGTCAGAGAGAAAGTTGAAGAAAAAGTAGATGAAACGTTGTAATGGTGGAAGAATTCTAGAGAATAGCAATAAAGAAATAACATTTCAAGACGTAAACATTGTATACTGCAACATTGTAGATAATTATGAATGTAACTTCGCAAGTAATGTAAATAAACCATTGATTAAATACCTTTTCTCCCTTTTCTCTCTTCGTAGACAATAAACCGCTTAAATATCAAAGAAACATTCCAAATGACCAAAAGTACCACTAGACACGAGTATATTTATTTGCATCTTTTAGAAAGGTAAAATAGAGTTTTTTGTTTAACGACACCACTGGAACATATTGATTATCAATTAGCGGTTATTGGATGTCAAACGCACGGCTATATCGACACATGGCCTCAGAGGACACCCGTTGCCTCGACATCGGCTACTCTTCTTCGAATAACAGCGACGGTGTTTCATGTACAATTTCCCACAGACAGGATAGCACACGCCACAGCCTTTGATGGACCAATCTTGGATCACTGGTTGAAACGGGAAATAACGCGACGGTTCCCCTGAAAGGGTTTGATCCTTCGACCCATTGAGCCTCAGGCGGACGCTTTTGCGCTGCCCTACGTCCCGCTCCCTTAATAATTATGATTTGATTGTACATTTTGTCATAATACGTGTACACAGTTTGGTGTAACGGTTCCAATTGCCAATAGATTTGGGTGCTTACATCCACTGAAGGTTCAAGCACCCCCACCATGGGCACGGTCCGCCAGGCTCCAGGTGAAAATGTCAATATCACTTGTCGGGTGCTGCAGACGGAAAGGTGTGTCCCACATCAAAAATGTTATATTATAATATAATTACAAATTCTCGACTCCGACAACGCTTAACATCATATAGCCCATTTGTTCGGTATCTCGCTTGTATGTTAGTAACTGGTCGGTTTGTGTGTTAGCGAAGAGAGTAGTAAACACGGTGATAACCATGTCGCGACTCACCACGACTCGCCGATTGTTGACACTGAGTGAGTAGCTCGTTTACCTACAGGGGTCCATGTCTGGGTGACTCTAAACAGCATAACACGCTGATGGAATATAGGGTAACAACCGACCATCTCCAGCTACCTCACCGGGTGGACACTAATGAATTGAAACATACATTGGCATTCCAACAACAGGTCACAGATGATGATACAGAGTCATATTGATGCTGGTGTAGCTATATACAGTTGTAAACGCCCACCCCCTCTATACCAAACAAACTGATTTGTTTAGGCGATGGTGGGGGAGGGGATTGGGGCATGTAGTTTTTTAACTACTTCAAGACCTCACCCCTCACCCCAAACAAAATGCACCTGGTTTTATTGAAATTTGGACAATTGCAAAATACCTTAAATTTAAAAAAATAAAAATAAATTGTAGATTGACGCACAATCTTGGACATTCCACACCTTATCAAGTCTAGACCCACATGCATGCGTTGTTTGTTCCACAGCTCCATATCTGATTTAGAGACATTCTTTATCTTAGCAAAACTCGACCGCATTCATTTGAAATACAAAGTTCATCACATCGAAACACGCTAAAGTCCTTGGGGAGTGGACATGATTATACGTTTTAATTGTCTAAAAGTGGTGTTTGCCACATGGAGCCGGTACTGGGATTAAAAATCCCATATGTCACGAATGCGATTCGAACCCAGTACATACCAGTCTTAAATTATACTATGTACATAATATTATATGCATATATTTATTGTGTAATTTGTATCTGTGTGTTATGTATGTCTGCTATATTGTATTTGTATTATGTGCTTATTGTAAAAATTTAATATAATTGTGTTTATGCTCAAGGGCCAACTGGTTTACTGCAAATAAAGATTATTATTATTATTATTATTATTATTATATATACGTATTATAGTCCATTTATTAACAGGCAATGTCATGATGTAACAGTTACTGTATATTTTAGACTAATTGGAACTTCGACAAAGCGGAAACTATAAACGTAATGGGACGACAACAATACGATACATATTCACAATTGTTGGTTTGGTTTGGTAAACTGCGTTAATTTTTTGGGTTAGTCATCACGTACTCTATATTATTAATTCTATTGAAGATAGATGCTGACACATTTTCCGTTCCTTCATACACGTGGATGTCAGCATACTAATCGATTGTGACCGTGCCATTCTAATCGTAGGTGTCCCGTTGTTCTTTACAAAACATCACAGTATGTTCGACACAATGTTGCGACAATATTGCTCTAGTTATTGGAGTCTTCACATCTGTACCCGTGATTAGAAAGCGTTCCAGTCTAGACCTGTGATCAACAATTAGAATGGATTCTTAGCTGCATGCAATGTGTACGTCGCTGTGATGACCGGTTCCTATACTTCACTTGCTTTTAAAAACGTAACATTGAATATAAACATATTATTGCTTTTATCCGTGTTAGAATCAACTGATCTCCACATAACTAAATGCTGTTAAGTAGTCGGTTCGAATCCCTCCTCAACAAGATTCGAGTATCTACTCCAACAGAGCACTGCTAAAATGTTAATTCCTATGGGAGGTATATAATGAACCCACTTCACGGATCAACGACTGCCAACGATTGTTTCATCACATTCGGTGGCGTTCACTAATCTGTCATAAAAACTAGATATACTAGTTCCCTTGTTACAGGCCTCCGTGGTGTAGTGGTTAACGCGACAGTCTTCAGATTGGTAGATACTGGGTTCGAATCTTATTCGTAGCATATGGTGTTTTTAATCCCAGTATCGGCTCCAACTCAGAGTGAGTGCTCCGCAAGGCTCAATGTGTGAGTGTACTTCCTCTTACACCGATCAGTGTCCACAACTGGTTCAACTAAGGCCGTGGTATGTACAGTCCTGTCTGTTTTAAAGTGCATATTCACGTAATTAGTCTAGATTAATTAATAAAAGATACGTAACGGAGGTTATAAACCGGGCAGTAAGACATCTCTTTTAACAGGAATGCTCACAAGCAAGCAAATCAGCAATATGTTCATCCTCTTATTCAGCTTCTTCTTATTTAATCGCAACTCTTTTTGTGCTCGTGTAAAACACATTTTGTTTATTTGCTTCGTTGATAATCGGGTGGACAGATATTGGCGAACATGTCAATAGAGTTCGTGGGTGAGCGTCATGGACCACCCTTCAATCTGTGGCTGATACGAATGAGAGAGCAGACATTCATAAGATGTTGTTCCCTTCAAGGACATATCCTACAACACACACAAACATTCAAAGTGGATCGATGTATCCATAGAAATGCATTACTTCACAACAGTTCCCTATAATAACTGTTTATGTCAGGACACAAACGGAGCTTTAGGCGTGCCAGGTTTATAATAAAAGGACACTATAAGTATAAACTGTTTTTATAATAATCATGGTATTAGTTGACCCCAAAGTACTGGTCGATCTCAAAATGAGTTGAATTTTGATCAAGTTTGACACGTAATATATTAAGATACTATTTATACCCAGGCTGTGCACTATTGCGTATTGGTTGCCCGGTGTGGATTAGACATTGCCTATAAATGTAATGTGTACCCAATATTAATATCGTGAAAATAAAAAGGTCGCCACGCATTAAGCTGGCTCCATTATCTGATTACTACGACAGATTTACTGACTCACTCATCACGCACCCACTTACATGACTTAATCGCTGGCTGACTTGTTATGTAAAATGTTGATAGTTTTAGTTTCATTATAAATACGGATCACAGATTTGAAACGTGAATATTAATGTAACGGTCTGCCCGGTGTAAAGTTCGTAGGAATATAGGTCCAAAACAATTCAAAATTCTATCGGACCTACTGTAACATACCTATAGGATTCTTAGTCCAAACCAAACTTGCATAAAACGCATAGCGTTTCATTCCGTAAACTTTCATCCTATTATTCAACACATTATGTTATGATATGACCGGTCTTGCATTCCCACCAGACTTACATTCTTTTTACACCGGTACTAAAACTGTAGAAATGAGATAAACGGCTCAATGTAAAAATTTGAAATAAAATATATTGCTAACGAAAAAATACGCAATTTGGGAAAGGTTAATGCAAGTTTGCGAAAACCGGGCTTTGAGTTGAAAATGAGCTATGGACAATTTTGTAATAAATTCATGTAAATAAAACATTTAATCAAATTACATGCCAGAATTGCGATTTAATTCTATTGTAATTTGTTTCCAGCTAACAGAACTTTTTTTTTAATTATTAAATTTAACATTTAATTGTTTAAAATATCAAAATGTGAATATCCAATGTTTTTTGGTATTCAAATTGTTGAAGTAGCCTAATATGAACTTCCTTTTCCTACAATAATTTGCATCGTAACAAATTATTGTAGACAGAAGTCAAACGACCAATACAATTAAGTTACTACTTGTAACCGCACTATAGAATATAAGCCTACATATATATTGCTATTCCAAGCAAGAACATGTAAGTAAAATTAATGTTAATTTTAATAATTCAAAAGACTAATAGTCGGAAACATGTTACAATAGCATTATGTTTGCTAGTTAATTAGTTGTCCTGTAGGGGACACGAAGTATGACTGCCTAGACTGCCATTCCAGGACAGAAGTTAGTGTTAGTGTGAGAGAGGAAGCCCACTGCTTATTATTAAACGACAAGGGATCTTTAATATGCACACATGATACGGTAGTGGGCCACTGGCCGGTGTAAGTGGTGTACACCATCTCATTGAGTCTTGTGGAGTTCACACTAGAGTTGGAGCCAGTACTGCGATTATAAATCCTATACAATGAGCAGCATTCGAACCCAGTACCTACCAGTCTTGAGCCCGTTGGTCTAACCACTACAACACGGAGACTGGTGATGCAAAAGTTCGGCGTAATCTGTTTCAAACTCAGGAATGTCTCTTATATATAATCTATAGATTAGATATCTGTATATGTATATCTATATGCAAAGCTTTATATACAAGCGGTATCGTTATACACGTGAACTGGATGCCTGGTCTAACAATAAGCTACACAATTACTTCACTCCTAAAGAATACCATACACGTACCGTAGCATTGCTGTAAGCCACATGACGTTATTTTGTAATAATTGTTGAATTGCCTTTGGCCCTTTATAAAATGTTATTGCCCAGTAGTGGGTTATTCAAGCATGCCCCTTCATATGACAACTACTGTTGTGCTCTATTCCCTGGTGTTCTAAATTATTAATTTGAACAAGATCAAACAAAAGCACTATCATTAAAAATTAAAAACCTTTATGACGTTAAATATTATGCTAACGCTTTGGAAAATAGATGTTATTTTTTGGTATGTTCACAATAATTGATGATAATACTTTACCAGGCAGATGATCAAGAGCCTACCTTGTTCACACCGCAAAACACGGTTGTTGTTTGTTGTTTGTTGTTGTTTTTACTACTGTGTAATTCAATGTGGAGGCACAATTACAATACAATTTCAATACAATTGCAAATCAACAACAATACAATTACAGTAAGATTGCATTACAAGTGCAGTACAATAAATATTGCAGTACAATTACAATACAATTAAAGTACAATTACAATACGATTACAATACAATTACATATTATATGCAATTAAATATACAATTACATTCACAATACAATTTAGTGCGATGCAATATATTAAACATAATAGTAAAAATCATGAAATCCGTTTCCGTGGTGTAGTGATTAGACCACCAGGTTCAAGACTGGTAGGTATTGAGTTCGAATCCCGCCTGAAGCGATGTGATTTTTTTTTATCGCAGTACCCACTCCAATACTCTATAGCGAGTGCTTCGCAATTGTCAATGTACATCACTTACACCAGCCAGTGTCCCACTATTGGTTAACACAGGCTGTGGTATGTACTCTACTGTACGCGTGCGAGTGCATATAAAAGATCCCTTGCTGTTTAGTAATACACCGCTTGTTTCCTCTGTCATACTAACGTCTATATACTGGCAGGGCAGTCGTTGGATATAACTAACAAACCAACTAGTCGTACCTATATATCATAGCAAAACTAACAGCGCGGGCCATCATACATTATTACTTACAATGTGATATAATTAAATTTCTGTCAATGCAATGTATACAACCTTCTAATTGATCAACCGATGCCAAGTCGTGTTAATGTCTGCATGAATGTCAACGGTGTATCACCTTTATTGTGAAAAACGGAACAAGCGTGCAACGACTATGTAGTTCGGAGAAGTTCTAATTTGAAGATTAACAATACTAAACGAAAATAACTAAATACATATTTAGCCAGCACACTTACTGATATAAAACATTTCGAACACTGACGCGTCACCCTCTATCGTGTTACAAAGCGCATTTTCATTCACTCTTCTGACCTCAGAATGTTATGTAATTTTGTATTTTCATAATCCCCCAAAAAAGCTTTCCAAAGAATTGTTTCTTGTTCTTTAAAAACGTGAATTGTAAATTTTAAAGATAAAGGTTTGGACTTTGTGCTTGTTTAATAAGATTATGAAGAAGAAAAATATGGACTACTTTTGTGTGATCAATTTCTCCGTGCCATCCAGTACGCGGATCATAATGTTCTACTGCTCATAACATCCATCATATGACAGATAAGAAGGCAAGAAAAGAACTGTACTATATATATTGTATTAAAATGCACTGAATGAAGTACGGAGGGTGCATCATATGACAGATAAGAAGGCAAGAAAAGAACAACTATAATTTTTATAGTATTTAACATGAACCGAATAAAGTACGTAGAATGATTGAAGTTTGCGTGTCATTTGGTTAATGTTCTACGACGTGCATGGTCTTATGTCCATTGAGTGTGTGTGTGGGGGGTGGGGGGGGGGGGGTGGATTATATATATTATAATTTAATGTTCAAATGTATCTCCATTATTATATTTGGTTAGTTTAGAGTTGTGTACAAGATAGTTGGATTTATTCATTCCGGGGAAAATCCATTTATTGTAGAAACCTTACTCATGCTCTTCTTAATTGCATGTCATTCCAGTTCAGTAATTAAAACGCGACCACTTCTTAATAAATCGGTCAGCAATCCGAATAAAGTCTTTCCCAATAAATGTGTTGTTACTTGTTGACAGTATATTGCTCTTTTTCACTTCTGTCTTCATCGAATCAATAAAATAGCGTGACCCTCTTCGAAACAATGCGGAAAAGGTCAGAATTAATATTTTAACTTATATAATGTGTTATTACAGTTAGTTTGCACTCTAGCATCATATTGAATTATATTATTTTCCGATAGTCTATAATACTGCGCCGTTACAATCATTTAAATAATAATACTGTTTCTTTTCCAAAGTTGAGCAGGTATCCGAGGAACTGACTTTTTACCCTTAACAAGGCAGTTTAAACTTGCGTTAGAAAACTGAATTTCTTACTTACTGGAACAATGCAAATGTAACGCATATACACGTGTCCATGCATGAGTACATAAATTATAGACCAATATCTCTAATTAGCAATTATGTTCCAAGCGTTGTGAGAAATGTATCTAAATACGTCTTTAGAATTCCACGGTCAGTAAACTAATGGATATTTATACTTTTGTATTTAAGTCATTGGAAGAAGATGCAAGATGTCTTTTGTAACACAGGTATAAAAGAAAAAAAACAACACTTATGAGCATAAGTATAGAATTCGAACCTACTGTACCGATTCGCATAGCACTTGACCGTCAAACACCATAAACCATTCTATACAGACCCTTACGAATCTTTAAAATGCTTTAATATGCATTCTGGGCCATTTTAAAAGATGTTATGCCACAAACAAGGCTTCACAATATATGAAAACAAACCAAACTAATTGCCAAATATATCATTTCATAATGTAGGCTACACAAGTTTGTTGAGAGGATATTTAATGCAGATAACTTTAAATGATAATAAATATTGTATAAACCATAATTAACTATTATCTTATCATTCGCTAAAGCTCGATACATGAAACTAATAAATGATGGATCAGTTATGTGATTATTTTAACACCACCACGCGGGTGACAGGTTGCTGCATGATATTATTAGCACAGCAAGGTCATTTCTAAATGTACAGTAACAGCTTGCGTCAAATTGATATTATTTAATAAAGACAACATGAAGTTTTGATTTTGTAGACACCATTATTAAGAACTGCTATACATATTATTTTATATAACACCTCACATACCCAAATGGCACAAGAAAGGCCAGGAGGAATGCTATTTTAAATATTACTGCCTATCACAATATGCAAATGGAACGCAAATTTAAATCAATTTACAAAAATCTAACTCAACATTATTTGCTGTCGGACCAATATCTGCGAAATGGCACACACAATCAAATCAATCAAATGTGTACTGTTACTACTGCCAACCACAATAGTCACATAAAATTAAAGCAACCACAAATCAAATCAAATCAAATCAACCTCAAACCTCGTAGCTACCATAACGCAATGTACTCAATTGAGTACACATTTTTTTGGCTTATACGCAAAATACAAAATTGAGTACACTTTTTCACGTCGTCTGAAACTTGAAAATTAATGTATGAATACTGTAAGGTCAGTTGCCGCGTGTCTCTTCTATTTGCCGTTTCAGCGAATAATAGATTCGTCACAACAGAGTTAACAATTATGCACTGGGCCTCACTACAGCTAAAGTTTTATAAACAAGCCGTGAACCACTGGCTGGATCGGAAAATAACAGATAAAATGCATTCCGCTGAAGAAGATCGATCATTTGATCCATCATGCCACAGGCAGACACTCTTGCAATGGCATGTGCCCCAACAACCGTCCCCCACCCCTACCCGTCGACCAAGCTCCAGAAATCGAAATTGAGTACACATTTTGAGAGCCTAGAGCTACGCGCCTGAAACATTTAAAACATCTTTAGTAGTTTTATTATATATACATGTAATACATAAACGACAAATCATTGACATGGCCAAATGCATACATTATAATAGGAGTATAGTTGTTCAGGATATTATGACAATATCGGGATGGTATGTAGGCCTACACACAAACATGGGCGTCATTTTCTAAAGAAAAGTGGTGGGGGTGGGGGGGGGGGGGGACATGTGTTATCTATACTCAAAAGTGGGGGGGGGGGGTGCCATTGTATGTTAGTCCCCCCAACTCCAAATAATATTCCTTCGGCTCTGTTTCGTACAGAAATCACATTTGACTATGTCAATGTTTTGTCGTTTAGATTTCAACTTTCTAATAGTCAATTTCCCTTTTATGTCGAGCAAATTCCATCTGCTCTGGACAGCATGAGTTGTCTAGATAGCACAACTTGTCAGATACTTTAGGGCATGTTCATTACTACACCGATTTTAATAACCAACTCACTGTCCTGACTCAAATGTAGTTTCATTACCTAGGGTTATATACCGTTCTTGGACCGTTGAAAACAATTTACTTTGTTTTTAAAGTTCTATGGTCGACATTCATTTCATTTATTTGTTGCATTTTAGAAATCCAAGAAAATATTATAAATGTTCTCTGGCTATTTTGAAGGTGAGAAAAATATTATAATTTTGCGAACAATATAATTATGCATAGTGATATAAAGACAACAACATTTTTTTATCTAAAGCAATATAATTTTATTTAAAGTTTAAGGTTGCATTAGAAATAAAATTACTGGTGGTAAAAAACTCACAAATTGCGAAATAGTCCAAACAACATTTTTTTTGGTTTTACGCTCTAATTTCCTGAAAATTATTCTTAATATAATTTTATTTAAATTTTTTATCCTCTTTTACCTAAGTTGAACCAAACTAAAGTTACCTACAATTTAAAAAAACTGGAAGAAACGACCAATGTAAAAGGAATAAAAGTTAGTAGAAATGGATAAAGATCAAAAGTTTGATTGTTTAATGACACCACTGAACACAATGATTACACAGGTTAACACAATTGAACTGTTTTTAATCATCAGAGACCCGAGTAAACTTTTCTTAAGACATTTTTCGCGCTGATTTCAGATATTCGACAATTCAATATGGCCGCATTCGCTGATAGAATGTAGCATTAAATTTTTACTATGATTTCTTGGTCGAAACTGGTGATATAATTGTTGTATTGCTCCATTGCTAGAACAAAATTAGGCCTTCTGTATATGTCCACACGTACATTGAGAAGTTGAACTGGAAATCGATATGCAAGTCACATGAGGAACCTCAAAGCATAAAATATAGATTTATTAATAACCTCTTACATATAATAATTATTATAATTGTGCAAGGAGAGACATGTTTATTTTATAGTACATGTAATCGATTGTGGGATGCAAACCCATTGCGCATGTGCAAAAAAGCTACAAACTGTACGTGCTAAAGCAAAACCGAAGACAGATTCGGATTCAGCATGAACAATGCATTTAGAAAAGTATAGTAAGGTCTCTGATGAAAAAGGTGTGGTGACCAGTATTAGTATTCAGTCACCACTGAACTCCCCGGCGAAAATTAAAACATTTTACGGCCAAATTTATAAAGTTCTGGGGTGTAAATTTATTAATTCTGTAGGATAATTCTGCACTGCAACATATAAACGGTAAATTACACAAAATTATCATCCTGTAGCCTACTCGATGTTCGAACACTTAACCACTTAAGATTGTAAATACTAAATATACATATAGTAGGCCTACTTATGAATATCAACTTAATGAACGTAAATACACATGCTCCTAGGTGTTGATTAATTATTTATTAATAGCTTATTGACTGTTGCTAATCATAAACAAGAATGTTCACTACAACCTTGACCATAACATAATTAACTCAAGAACACAAGACATAGCATAACACTATTAAACAATAATGAAGCTTTGGAAATAAAATTTACAAAAAACCTCATTTACATTCCAAACATGGGCTACCCGCAAGGATTGTAAACATTATTTCAATTCCATGTCAGATATTAAAAACCGTTAAAATAAGAAATTCTGTGGTGATTTAAAAGAAATTCCATTGCATTAAATTCTGAGTTCTGCACGTATTCTGTATTATATGAAAATGGATCTATTTTACTTCTTGATACGATTTCTGCCACATTTTCCACGTGTGTGTAATTCAGGTGCTTGAGACGGATTAATCAGCGGCTATTGGATGTCCAACGCACGTTTATATTGACACTTAGTCACAGACGAAACCTGCTCAGATTACCGAATACCTCCAATGGATCTTTTATGTGCGCTTTCCCAAACAAAACAACACACACCACTAGTTGGAATGGAAAATAACCCAACTGGTCCACCGAGGAGGATCGATCCGTCGACAAATCGAACCTCGGGCGGATGCTCTTGCGCTGAGCTACGTCCCGCAACAAGTTTGAGTTGTTCACATAGTTTTATGGGGTTATGTAATCCATTTTGCGATGATAATACTCCACTAGTCACTTCCATTCAAGCCTGTTGGTTCTGACTTTTAAACTCAAAGGAGCGGGAAGTAGCTCAGAGGTAGAATGTCCGCCTGTGGCGGGATGGGTCGTGAGATCGATCCTCCACAGCGCAA
>JAUTCZ010046740.1:0-11825 GCA_032273805.1 Melanodrymia brightae | reverse complement strand
TGCCCATCACATGGCATCATTTGAAACTCCTAATGAAGTCCATATTGGGCTAAGTTTCGTACCAAGTCCTGACACAGTTGAGCTGTCACGTTGAGGTAACCTGTGGCAGACCCCCATCATCTGGCACCATTTGAAACTCCTAATGAAATCCATATTGGGCGAAGTTTCGTACTAAGTCCTGACAGAGTTGAACTGTCGCGTTGAGGTAACCTGTGGCAGACCCCCATCATCTGGCACCATTTGAAACTCCTAATGAAGTCCATATTGGGCGAAGTTTCGTAGTAAGTCCTGACACAGTTGAACTGTCACGTTGAGGTAACCTGTGGCAGACCCCCATCATCTGGCATCATTTGAAACTCCTAATGAAATCCATATTGGGCGAAGTTTCGTACCAAGTCCTGACAGAGTTGAACTGTCACGTTGATGTAACTTATGGCAGACCCTGTTGAAGGGTAGTGAGAGGCTTTTCACCACAAGTAAAACAAACAAATGCAGTTGTTTCAAGGCAAAACGTATAAAGAAGTGCAACAATCACTGATTTTGTATTTTGCAATGAAACAATAATGACTGAAAAATTCAGATATCAAGCTGCCCATAAATTATTTTGTAACAACTGTGTTAAATTAGGAGAGAGATTTTATAATTTGAATAGGACATATTTCTGATTATACGAGACAGACAAACACACAGACAGACGTTATTCAGTATAAGACCACTTGCACAAAATACAGCTGAATGGCACGCAATTAATAGCATGCGATGTTTGATATTTGACATGTTGATTTGCAATAAAACATGTTCAATAATGCAAGATAATTATGTTGAATAGTAGTAGTGGCTGGTCTCAAAAGTATAGACATACACTTGAATTCCATAACATATTAATGCATTAATACCAGTGAAGCTAAACAGTTGCTTCGTTTCATCTTTAAAATTGTCGTGCGGTGGGGCGGACGTCTTGGGAGAAACGAAACAATTTTATTTTAATTTCTTCAAAGTACTTATAATGCTATGCTCCCTGAGTTTCTTCTGTTTATATTAGAACAAGCTTAATATGTATTTACATTAAAACCTATGTAACGACACAGTTAGTTATAACTTATTTACGGACTTATATCCGAGCACGTCTGTTACGGTAAACGATGTCAAGCTGCCTCGACTGCCTGTCCCAGAAGTTACTGTCAGTATGATAGAGAAAACGTTCCCACACACAGGACTGTACTTACCACGGCCTTTGTTAAACCAATTGTGGACACTGATCGGTGTAAGCGGAAATAAAGTACCCATTGAGCCTTGCGGATCACTCGCTCTGGGTTTGCGCCGATTCTGGGATTAAAAACTGTATATACCATGAATACCACGAATGGGATTCGAACCCGGTACCTACCAGTCTTACGACAGATTTGACTGGTTATTCGTGCGTACATGTTTAAAACTCTTGTTTGTTTGTTTTATTCACAGAAAAATAAGCTTGCGGACCTTGCAAAGACTAAACGGATACATAGAAACTTTTATGATATCATCGAAAAAGCTAAATGGTGAGTATGCAAAAAGATATCTTTAGAATTTTCCTATTTTTCCACATTTCGCTAAATAATACAATAGGAATCTTATAGCACTGTGTCCAGTAATATCAGTGTTTCAGTTTATTTCCACCACCAAGTCTGTATATTATATCAGTGTCTCCATTTGTCAATCACAATTTTCCTATATTTCCACTAACAAGTCTGTATATTATATCACTGTCTCCATTTGTCCATCACAATTTTCCTCTATTTCCTTTAACAAGTCTCTGTATATATCAGTGTGTCCATTTTCCATCACAATTTTCCTTTATCTCCACTATTACGTTTTTGTGTATATTACATCAGTGTGTCCATTTCTCCATCATAATTGTTCTTTGTCTCTACTGCAAAGTACATGTGTATATTGATTGTGTTAGTATGTCAGTCTATGCTCCCAACAAATATTATATTCATCAATAATTTTGAAGTCATTTAAAAGACCTGATACACTAGAGGCTTTATGACAAGTGTGATCAGGTGATGAAGTTTATTGTTTATTGTTCACCATATCACAATAATGCGATCAATAAAGAGTGGTGCCTATAATAGATATAATTTATAATGGGTATTTTAACACAAAATTTAATGATCAGTAGCTCAGTCTGTCAGGATTTTTCTCATGGGCCTGCTTGGTAAAAGAGACTCAGCCTGGTGCAGCAAGTTTCTCTGTTGTCAATGTTGTACATCTGTGATGGCTTACGGTTTTAAGATTATTTTCCAATGTCTCTTTAATGAACATTAGTCTTTACACACATTTAAATGCACAATTGAGATGTTTCACACGCAAATAGGTTTTTACAGGATCACAAAAATGCAGGTGTTATGATGGTAAAACAATATTGCAGAGCAACATTCGTCTTGATGTCCATATCAAAACTTATGAGACTATCCATTATATGCCAATTATATGCCAACACCCTGTTGTGGCTAAAAGGTTATTGTATCAGGGTTATACTGTCCATGGAATTGTTAAAACTTTTTTTAAAAGTTGTATGGTAGACATTCAGAGGCTATTTCCTGATATGAACCATCATTAACAAATTTAAGATGATGTCTGATACAATATCCAAAACTTGACCTGTTTCATACATTTTGTCTTTTCAATCAAAATACCAGACAAAACAATAGGCCCTACTTACAATTCGCCATTCACCATTCTCGAAAAGCTGGTATCATCACTTTTGCTGTTATCCCGACTTTATCATAATTTCACTTTGACACTGCCTCGTGCAGTTACAATGTATATGGATTTGTCGTTTATAAAAACAATTTTAATCGAGAATAACACACAAACATTAATAATGTGCGCGACCTTGAACATACAAGAATGGAATAACATCACTATAGCAGAGGACAACAACCTTACCAACAGTATGAGATGTTCATGTTATTTTGAAATATCATCTGTTTTGCTTTTTTGGTTAAATACACAATATCTAGTTTTAATAAGTTTGCTAACGTGCTTGCGCAGCTAATGCTTATTTGTAATATATTTCTGGGTCATGTGGCATGTTCTATTTTTACAATTAACGTTTACATACATCTTATTGCTTACAATATCAATATATATCCAATGCGTTTGTAGTAGATTAATATGGTCCTTGGACATTTGTCTACTTGGCATGAGATAAATTATTTTAGGTAAACGTACACATTAAGTTATTATAAACATTTAGATAACTCGAAGCACATTGGATATATACACATTGCTATTGTAAGCAATAAAAGAAGGAATACACATTCAGAATATTAAGTCTCATGTTGTCTCTGTGTTCCAGGTTACAAGAAATGAAAGACAATAATCTCATGGATGATTCTGCAGACCCAGACCCTCCAACTATCGTTGAGATACCCCTCAAAGATCTCGGCGTTAATATAGAAAGAGCTGTGTCCATGCAGGAAGTGGATAGAGCGTCCAGTGACGATGGGGAAGATAGTCATTCTCAGGAGTGTCTTCTTGGAGGGGACAAATCAGAACAATCTACTGCTGATGCATTTATGAACTCAAATGAAGACCACTCAGATTCATCCAATGAATCAATACTGGGTGCTAGATCTCAAGAACATGGACCTGTTTCGTTCATGCTAGACTACCCAAACATTGCAGTCAATCTCCAGTCGCCAGAGTTATCAGGTGCTGTTCGATTTTGGGATTCTCTGCCAAATGGTGACCTTGTAGGTTTACATGATGAAACGACTCCTTCCAATCAATTGCACAATCAAACCAGACATGCAAAAGCACTGACAGATGACAGTCACAACTATACGTCTTCCCATTATAGTAAGAACATCCTGCACAAAACAAACACCATGGTACGGTCTTTGTTACATAAAACACAGTCTTATCAGGACCACTTGTGTAGTGCAGATGATTCCCATGCAGGGAGTTGTTTGAAGAAAATGACAAAGGAGGAGCTACTAGTTATGTGGAAAACTTCTGAAATTAGGTTAAATAGACAACTAAACAAGGCATTAAAAGAAAAGGCAACCTTGGAACGTAAGCTTGCACAATTGCAGCGACATTCGCCGGTATGAAGTCAAGTGAAATTTTGTGTTTGATTGTCGCCTATACAGAATTCATGGAACGTTGCCAGTATTGTCCATGCTCTTTTTTGCAGTTTATATCTGCAAATGTGATATCAGTTTTGAAGTTTTTAATATTTTATGCAAATTACCATTGTATTTTAATGTCGTGTTTGCTGCATGTGTTAGTTATTTCATGTTTTTACTTGTTAGGCAGAAATTGACTTGTATTTCTTCAACATGATCAAAATAAATGACTGGTGTACACTGGGTAACATCTCCAATACCTGTGTGAAGAAGGTAGGTATATGCAACACCAGTGTGAAGCAGACAATAATATATTTAACGCTGGTGTGAAGCAGATAATATCACCAATACTAGTATGAACTAGGGGATATTTTGAACTATAATGAGAAGCAGATAATTATTATCTTCAACACTAGTATGAACTAGGTGATATTTTCAACTCTAATGAGAAGCAGATAATTATTATCTTCAACACTAGTATTAACTAGGGGATATTTTCAACTCTAATGAGAAGCAGATAATTATTATCTTCAACACTAGTATGAACTAGGGGATATTTTCAACTCTAATGTGAAGCAGATATTATCTTCAACACTAATGTCAAGCAGGTAATATTTTAACTAGTATGAAGCAAATAATATATTTCACACTATTGTGAAGCAGATATCATCAACACAAGTCTGAAGCAAATAATATCTTCAGCACTAGAGTAAAGCAGTAATATCCTTAATACTAGTGTTAAGCAGGTAATCATATCTTCATAATTAATGCAAAGCAATTATCAATACTAGTATTAAGCAGGTAATGCCTACAAAACTATAGTGCAAAGCAGGTAATATCAATACTAGTGTTAAGCCGGTGTAAAATGAATTTATGTCCGATAGGAATACAAGTTCTAGGCTTATTAGAAGAAAAACAAATCAGTCTGTGTAGGACTAAGATTCCTAAGGTATGAAAGTCCGATAGGACTATTAATCATAGGAACCGAGGTCCTGCGGACTTCGGTTCCGTAGGGCTTATATTCCTTTTACACCAGTAATACCTTCAAAATTAGTGTGAAGAAGGCAATGTGATCAATACTAGCCTGAGGCAGTTAATGTGTTCAACACTAATATAAAGCAGATAATATTTTGAACATTAGTGTAAAGAATTATTATAAAATACTCGACGACCTGCGAGAAAATACAGTTTACTTCCACGAGTGAAATGAACTTCTTTCGCAAGATTTTGGCGAGAGAAGAACACCGATTCACGAGTACAATAAAACCGTATTGAGAATAGCGAGTTTGATATTCTATTTATTACCCATTGACTCTTGTTATTTTGATTGCGTATATTTTCAAACGATCGAGCGTACATTGAAAGTTTCTGTAGGCAGCCATCAATAAAAAAAATACCCATGGCACGACGCATTAAAAATGATGTAACACAATCGTTTCACATCACACGATTTATATCGCCCTTGTGATATATACGTAGGAAAAGATCACAAAATATGGCCTCCTATCTCTTTGCCCAAATGGGTAATAATGTAATATCCTCATCACTAGAGAACAGGATAATCAACTTGTATGTAGAATCAAATATCCTCAACAAAATTGTAAACAAGTAATATCTTCAAAAGTTGTGTGAAGCAGATTTGTTTTTTTACTTCAGCATACATTATGAGCAATATCATCATTTATATAATTATTTTGTATTCTAATATTTGTAACTTTTGTGTAATGGCAATATGGAATTCAAATTTAAGAGTTAATTTCTAAAACCATAACTTAATGTTTATGGTACGGTATGTAAAAAAACCGACATGTTTTGTATTGCTCTCATGAAGGTAAATTATCATACGGCTGCTTCGTAGAGAACAGAGTAATAACTATTTTACCAATGGTTAAAAAGAAAATAATTATTTTCGCAAAAAAATGAGTTAATCTCACTTCCATTGATTTACGTCCCGAGTGAGAAATGAAAATAACAAAACGTTTCTTCTTGATATTTTGGCATAGACATTCAGTCATATAGCGGTGTAATAAATGAAATAACTTCATGATTTGTTCATCATTGCAAGTTTATCTTTTGGTAGTTCCTCATCGTTGTCACTGTTTGTGTGTTGCGTGTAAAACAAAGAAACGTCCACCCTCTCCACCTTCCAATACATCTTCTTTTTTTTAACTTTAAAATACAAAAACAATCAGAAATAACATAGACGCTACAAAGATGTTTGTTTTCATATTCTGCAACGTAGGTCGTGTGTGCTACCGGTATTCAACTCAATATCTACCGATGGTCCGGCGGCCAAATGTTTTTTTTCCACTGGACCTCGAAATTTTATACATGTGTATGTTTTTGTTTTTTTAAGTTATTAATTTGAACAGCTTGAGTATCCGTTTTCAGAATTCGCTTGATGAACAAGGGTGATCAATAAAGGTCCTGGGCAATTGAATATGCCGTCCAAGATGGCGTTATTTTATGTTATCGGCTATAACTGCATTCATAATAAAGCTAGGGTGATAATTTTGGTTTTACATCATAGGATATACAAAATACCCACCAGTATTGCAGTCATTTTGGATATAACTTCACATTAAACCTATGATGATAATGTTGGTGTCTGGGCATATATTGAATCTGTTTAAACTATTTACGGGTGTCGGTTTGGTATTACATCATAAGATGTCCATGATGGTTTGTTTAGCGACTTTATTGGAACACATTATAATTCCAGCTATTGGATGTCTAACGCACGGTTATGTCGACACTTGCTTTTAGAAGGAACCAACTGCCGCCACATGGGCTATTTAAGATTACCAACGGATCTTTTGAGTTCTTTCTCACATACAAAATATGATACACCACGGCCTTTAGTGTACCAACGTGTACAATATTGGGGTTGATCCTTCGATCTTAAGCAATGAGCTATGTCGTGCTCCTTAGACGTCGCGATGTCAATATCAAGGAAGACCTGAAGTGGCCATCTTGGATTTCTTATTGATGTAATCCAAAACTGACCTAGCAAATATAGTACAAATGGATTCCTTAACTATCATGACCCATTACCAGATACCAAAATCACCATCCTAAGCTAAATGTGAAGCAAGTCGCTTCCAAAACATATAATCATTGTCTGCCAAAATGGTGACCATCATGGATTTCTTATGATGTAAACCAAAACCGACTCCATAAATAGTTTAAATGGCTATCTTGACCATCAAACATATGACTAGACATAAAACATTCCGATGTCTTTTTTCGCGCTGGGGTGCCGTTTAATTTTGTATTCTTCATTCAAAAATTACCATCCTGGGTGTAATGTGAAACGAGTAATATCCTAAAATGTAATTTGACTGCCATAATGGTGACCATATTGAATTTCGTAAGATATAATCCCAAACCGGCATTATACATGGTTTAAATGGATTTCTTGACAACCAAAACAAAAATTATCATCATAGTTATAGCCACCAACATAAACTTACGACCAACTTGACGCCTTATTGAATTTATAAAAGCCCTAAATGGTGATCCAGGTTCATCAAACTGATTTTGAAAAGGGGCAATAAAGAAAGAAACACCTAAATACAAAATTCTCACGTTCATGAAGTCCACGTTCTATTGGACTACGGTCTCTCCTTCATACAGAATCGTTTGTATTTTTGTTATGAGCTTAATTTCTGATAATCTTCTTATAACGGAAGGCAACCAAGGGATCTTTGATTTTCAATGTTACTCTTTCTTGAACTTATAAATTTATTTTTTATTTATATAGTTATTGTCCGAAAAGTTACAAATTCAATGATTTCATGTTTGTGTTTTGTAATTTAATTGTTTTTCGAATCGGTTAAGACCATAATAATATATGCTGTATTTTGGTTCAGTGATATATTGTCTACAAAATGGATCAGAAGTATGCTTGATGTCGTTGATGTTTTACGCAGACGTTGTATAGATACATCAGTGTTTTCTGGCCTTTTCCTGATATATTAACGTTATATTAACGTATATTTGTTTAATGACATTATTGTCATTCTGGTACAGCGTTACGTTTACATAATTTTATATCACAGAATTTATTATTTTTCTCTTGTAAATAAATGCTTTTTGTTAATGGATACCAGTGTGCAATGCATCATTGCGGGATACGAAATATTATGAACATCTTTTGTATTAAAATTATGATGATAATAATTGTTATGGCTGAGATGTCATGCATTGGTTCGCGTCGCCAACCAATCATTCGTAGGCATATTTTTCTTCTGTAGTTGTTTTATACGGTCTGTGGCACTTTCTGCTCGGGGTAATCGGGAACGTTTTTGAGAAGTCATTGTAACGATGGACATACAGAACATTCTTGTGTTCTTTCTCCATTAAAAAGCAAGCCTGCCTTCTATTGATAACACTTGCTCTTTGCTTGATGAACTATTTTTCATGTCTCATGAATGGTCATTGGGTCTCGGTATAAAAACTGAATACAAACCCTCTTGCTATGTTTATGTTGGAAAATAATGAAACTTAGTTTGTGCAATAACTGATGAATGCATGTTTCATGTTTTAAAAGCATCATTTTCTCACAGTGTGTATGTGTGTAGTATCAACCATTGTGATTTCTTGTATCATACAAAAGAGAAGATGTATATATCATAAGGTGTGAGTGTTTTCAAGAAAAATGTCATCGTGACTGAGTATGTCTCAATTATCATATTTTGTTTGACACCTAGTATCCAATTATTGACAATGTGTACGAGTACCGCCGTGATAGGAAAACATTGGCACTTCATGATAATTATAAATTCTCGTGCCAAATGTCTTCTAGAGTTGAAACTATCACCCCTATTAATCATAGCGACAGTTTCTAGCTAGCTTTTGTCGCTTCATTGTACGTTTAATAACATCGGATATAGACGACACTAGCTGCAATGGAGTGACAACCAATATCTGGATGCTATCGTTAATGTAGGGCCCGATAGATTCCACCCAAGTAGAAATTTGACCCGAGAACCCATAATAATTACCGTGCATTGTCTCCCTAGCATTAAACAAATTAACATGCCACTATTCTTTCCCTTCGTTATGAGATTACAGACACCATTGGCTTTGGTGACATTCGTGTCAATCCTTAGGCGATTTTCTGTTGTCTTGAGGAGCCTTGTGATGAGGTTGTGAAAGAGACCACATTCCTTGGAACTAATGATGATATTAGTCTGATAAAAACTGTTGGTAAAGGGCTTAATTTGAACTTTAAATTAAAATTAGAACTTAACATACATTTCCTGCACAGCACTAACGAGGCAAGTGTAGGCCTAATTGGTTCAGAATTCTACCTAAAATTGCAATTATATGTAGATTTATCTGCATTTTTATACACGTGCGTGTCTTACATTCTGCAGTTATGCTTATTTGCAAATGGAGAAACTAAAATAGACCAAGAGTTACACAATTTTATAATTATCACATTCTGCCAGAAGTTGCGACAACCCTACTAGTAATTTAAATATAGGTATTTACTAAATGAGCAATATGAAGTTCATTTTACTAGCTGACGACCAGATACCAGTCTGTGCGCCATTAATCGATAGTTAATAAATATATGTGTATGTATGTGCTCAAGTGATGTCAATAATCACAAAATCAGATGTAGAACAACAACAAGCTCACTTTGTTTTGAACATTTATTTTATCTCCATCCACCAACGAGATATACGTACAACGTGTACATCAGGTTCATTATATGACATTCATTTTCAGCTCTGTTAATATTATTGGTGCATTTTTATTAGTATTTTCCATCGATGGTAATGATCGACAATATCTTATTGGCTTTTTCTTATGCGAGTTTTGTTCGTGTTCCGTTTGTTGATCATGCAGGGACATTATAGATAATTTTTACTTTGAAATTGTCACCAAAGTCATTATTACTCAGGGTGGATCTTTGGTGACTTGGTTACTGTTGATGCCTGTTGTTATAATTATTAAATATAAGACACACCCATATATTGTACTTATTATTCTGAGAAGGGCATATGATATATAGATGTGGCATCAGTAAGTAGTTGGTGAAATATGACATATAATATGCAATTTGGTTATTGAGATATTCTTGTCCAATTGTTTGATCGTCATTGGATTTTGCTGTCATTTAATACATTTTCCTGAATGTTTGTGAATCAACATCATTTACATTATAAATGACTTATGTAAACTTTTAAAAACAAATTATTCGTATATAAACAAATAAACTTGATTTTGACTGTTAATATGTGTCGTTTTAATTATATATAATTTTATTGTAAAGGCAATATCATACATTGATTGAATCAATGGTCTTTGAATCCGTACCACCAATATTAAAAATGAACCTGCATTAAATTGTAAAATATGTTTTGAAAATAAGCATCAGTTTTGACAGTCATGCCTGGGTTCATGTGAAATGACTTGCACCGATGCCCGATATCGAGGATTGCCAAAACAAACACATCCAGTTGCAAATTTCAAAACAAAAACTCATCGTTTGAGGAAAAACAACAATATCTTTGAAACAGAAACATATAAAATCGTTACGCAGTATGTAAGCCAGGTCGGTTCAAATACTGCCAAGGATTAAACGGACCGCTCCTCAACAAACACAATACATGTGTATTTTCAACATGTACAGGTAAGGCGCGATATAATAATTATAACAATGGGCCTACTCCTCCATCGAGGACCAATTTTAAGATTTACATGTATGTAAAATAGTTTAAAGTACCATTAACATAATGTGATTATTGTATCGGTGACTGTGTATAGCTAGCTACTTGCCAACATACCAAAAATATACATTTGGTTTGTTTAACGAAACTACTAGGGTATATTAATTGCATATGACTGCAGCGTGTTGCTGAAAGACAGTTGTGAAAAATACAACAATAGCAAACTTTACATGATCTGTCAATCAAAATGAGGACTGGGACGGCGAAGAGAATTTAAATGGTGTAATGTTTCAAATTTAAAATAACTTGCATAAATTACAAATTAAATGTGAAAATGACAAAGATTAATTTGTTTGCAACAATATAATTGTACTCTTTTCTCGCCGTATCAGTAGCAATTCGACAGACGAATTAGTTTTAATTATAAGCGGAGTCCTGACTGTCATGTAAAGATGTAATTTGCAGTTGAGACATAACATTTTTATTAACAATGTTCAATTTGAAAATTTAAATTCAGTATTTGCTAAATGTGTTGAGGTAATACACAACATATATAAACAGTTTTAAAATACTTCTGCCAAAACATACTTTGTAGTTTGTGATATATTATATTGTAATAAATATTGTAATGAATTGGACAGTAGGCCTACATTGTATAATAAATAACCTTTAGTCATAGTCCAAGGGCCGGTTTAATGAGCGTTGCTTAACGCAATGATAGCGTAAAGTCGTCCGAACGATTGGTGCTGCCACAGGCGTGTGTATGGATACAAATTACAACGGCGACGTTTTGCGGCCACGATGCTTAAATTGACCGCTGTGACCGCTTTAGTGTCCTCAAATATTATTATTTTCGTAAATGTAATGTCATGTCATAGCTAAGGCAGTCGCAAGTGACCTTATAACCTCTCCATTAAACCGGCTCCCGGTAGGTATCACCACCAAGTGCATGCAGCATAGTTCTATTAAAGGAACACTAGTTATCTCCCTTATACAGAAACTGACAGTATGAAGCTAAAACACTATA
>JAUTCZ010046729.1:0-11827 GCA_032273805.1 Melanodrymia brightae | reverse complement strand
TTCCTTTTAAAAAATCATCTAATTTTAGATGCTCCCTTTCCAAATACCAATAATATAGATTTTACCGCATTTCCAATAATAGATTAAATTTGGCTCTAGATACAGGAAAACTAACACTGGCAATGGCCATAATTAATTTAAAAACATGTTTAAATATAAATTATGATTAAAGGAACACTCCCAAGTTTTAAGACAGGTGCCACCGTACATGCCCATCTAACGCTGTTCATAACATATTTCTGGATAATAAAACATATTAATTACTACATTTAACATTTACTTACAATATATTACTTACAATATCAATAGATGTACATCCTATGTGTTTCTGGTTAAAGTAGCTTTGTATACTTCTGTATAAAATCATTTTCAGCATACTAAATTATTTTAGGCCAAATTGCAAGGAACATATTAAGCTACTATAAAGGTATTGGATATACATATAATTGATATTGTAAGCAATAAAATATAAATAAATAAATATTAATAATAAAACAATGCTGTACTAGCCACAAATTTATTACTGAAAGTATTAAATGTACATGTATGGTGGCATCCATTTTAAAACTGAGGAGTGTACCTGTAACAATACGAATGTTGTACTGTATCTGTTACTTACACACCACTGTCAGGTTTGATTTTGCTACCCGACTCCCCATGATGAACATAGTTTCCCATCATTAATAACAGTCAATGTTTGACCAATACATTCAACATTGCTGTTCAACCTACACTGTCGAATTAGCTCCCGGTTATACTGAACTTGAAAGAAACAATGAAAGTTGAGAAGACAGACGGAACATCTGTTGTGTGCATATTTAACACAAATATAAATACTTGTATTGATTTGCATTATGCCAATTCAAACTTAAATATACTCGTATTTATGTCTACCAGGGTCAAGTGTGTATACACTATCTTAGGCCGAAGAAGAAAAGTTGTTTAAGGTTTCCATATAGTTTCTATAATTTCAAGCTGCTTCATGGGCGGTACAGCTGGGGAGGATAATATAAGGGACCGAAAATGGTGAGGGGGTAAAATCCAAGTTCAGATTACTTTTCATGTAAAAACATCGGCCCTGAGTTGATTAATGTTTTACGTTAGGATTAAAACAATTTAAAAAGGGGAGGGAGGGGATGAAATGCAATCCTAATTTTGTCAGGTGGGGGTGGGAGGTGGGGGGGGGGGGAGGGTACAGATGTAAAAGCCAAGTTTGGATGACATTTTTTATGTCAAAACATCAGTTCGCAGTTGATCAATGCTTTATGCTAGGATTGAAATGGGATGGTGGGGGGTCAAATGTAATTATAATTTTGTTTGAATTGTGAGTGAAACAGTGACATTTATGCACGATACCTAACCCACTATATTTGTTTTTATGCGCTGTAGTGGTGTAGGAAGATTACCAAAAAAAACAGGAGCGCACATTTAAAATTTTGTAAATCGGATTATAAATATTCTATATTTTCCTGTTATTATTCTTATTTACAATGCTTTTTCATTAACATAGAATGTTTATAAATAATGGACTGATAAACAATAAATACCAACAAAAATTGCTTTTTTTTGAGAATGATAAATGGTTTATGCAAAACACATGCATAAATAATATGCGAAAGACGAGATCATTCCTGCAATTTTTGCTGCCTGGTAATAGTAAAGTTTTAAACCAATTCAAGTAAGGTGTTAAAGCCTGTATCTCTGTTCTATTATCTACATCATTTAAATAATTTTGTAAAAAAGTATTCTTATAAATATAAATATTTTCTTAAATACTGAAACACATAATTAATTTGTTTATACCGAAACACTCATGAACTGGATAGTAGTATTTAACCCAAGGCTAATGATCAATTAAAAATCAATCAGAAAAGCAATCGGTTAATTATCTATAAGTACACAACTTGACAGGTACTGACTATGTGTGTACATATTATTAATTGGTTTAAATTTGTTTCTGTTTTAACAAGTCCAAGTGTGGATACAGAATTTGTAAATGGGATGTGGAAACGAACATAATAATAAAATTGAGAAATTCATATACAAAAATAGACATTGTACCAAATATAGGAAGGGCATCATGGGTACTTTTAATGAAAATGTAGAACCGTGCATGAAGTTAGTTATGACTTATTTATGTGCTTACATAGAATTAAGGTTCAAGTATGTCTGTCATAGTCATGCAGTCCAGCTGCCTCAACTGCCTGCGCAGGACACAAATTAATTTGCAAGAGATAATTTATATGCACTTTTCCATAGACAGGACTGTACATTCCACAGCCTTTGTTACATCAGTTGTGGACACTGGTCAGTGTAAGTACACCTATCCATTGAGCTCTGGATTGAAGTCGGTAATGGGATTATAAATCCTTTATATGTCACAAATGGGATTCGAACCCAGTACTTTAGAACCAGTCTTACATGTAAGTCCGAAGCGTTAACCACTGTACTACACAGGCTGGTTCCGCACCTGAAAACTTTATAACCTGTTTTATCTCTGTGCCAAAGTAAACAAAGTCATAGGGTTGAGATATGTTCACACAACTGATATCTTGCTGAATGTATTACATACAGGCAAACTGTGTATGTATCAGATTGTATACAAGTTGTTTAAACAAATAATTGGGTCACACATTGGTAATATGATCTCAGACCTGTCAAACTTGAACCCTGGTCAGGCAGAAAAAGAGACAGGGTCCTCAAAACTAGAGGTTGGACAAAAAAACTGGAGATTAATAATTACTAAATATATATAAACACTTGAAATACTGCTTTACATAACTACAGGGGCTGTATCATAGCTTCAAGAAGAAAAAAATAGAATAATTTATTAAATATTAACTGGGTTAAGCGTCATCTCTACTCATGTGCGACAGGCCTTTCCCCAGGATTTTTCTAAGGCACATATATTTTCAAAATTCAACAATATTTCCCCAATCCCTGCAAGTAATAAATATAGGTAGTATACATACTAAACTTATTATGGTACCTGAATTCTGAACTCTTTTTGTATCTATCCAAATAAGCGGCTAACGATCCACCAGACATTTGTCTTTCCACAGACGTAGGCCTACCGGTACTCATTATGAATAGGTAGTTAAAACAAAGCTGGTACTAGAGCTAAAATACAACACAATAGTCCACAGAGAACTCTATCGGTTTAATATTATCACACAAATTATCCACGTTATTCCAAGAATACAGAATAAACTTCTCAAATCTGTTATTCAATTAGTTCTGGGTATAATTTTTTTTTACTTCTTTCCAACAACGTTTCATTATAATACATCTCTTTCAAGTACGTTTCTAATTAAAGACATCTACTTCGAACAATTCACAGTGCTGACTACTTTGTTTTGAGACAAGCGAGAGGATTTATACTGAATCATGAAGAACACGGGAAATGAATTCCGGAAGTTCTGGGAAACAGACTGGAAGTGGCAATATTGCTATACTAGTATGTGGAAATCAGAGCAGGAAATAGCGCAGTCGCTTCCTCCAATTTGAGAATTATAATCTCCTACACCATTCAACTTCAAGTCCTGAACACATAATATACTGACAAACTATAAAAACGCAATGTAGATTGTGGAACGTACTTAATGGAAATGTAAAATGAATTTTACCAATTACAAAATTTTCTTGTGAATCACTAACATGCCTTTAGATAACAGCAATATGGGATCATCCTCTATACTACATGCACTTGTACTCAGGAAAAAAAATATTCTTGGCAGGCATTTATAAAGGATCCTGAGGGAAAAGTAAGCAGTACGCGCCTTGTACACAGCCTTGACATTAAGATGAATGGATGACTGTGCCCAGGGCAGGGTTGCTTGAACCTTTGGTGGATTAAAGCACTTAAAATGTTTCACTTCAAAAGCAACAAGTTATTTCTGATTGCAAATAATGATGTCTTCTCGTCAAGATTAGTACTGCATAATTAAACTAATTTATATATTTAGTTATTCAATGAATCATTCCTTTTCAATTTATGTCCAAAAGAAAAAAAGTTAAAATTTTAAGTTTGTTTTGGTGCCATATATTATTCAGGAACATGTATTTTTCGTAATATATTTTACTATTGCGGAATCACTGCAATCTAACTCCCGGACTTTTATGGTTCATAGAAGTTTACACATTATAATCTGCTTCAAACCATCTGCTCATTTTTACCTATACTTCAACATCGGTGTTGCATTTCCACAGTCTATCAGTAATAAGTATACTAGCATATCATGTGTTATTCAGAATGTAATGTACAGTTAGTATTAGCATTATATGCCACAGGCCCATAAGTACTTATATATGAAGTGGTTAGGTATGTAAGAGCAGGACTCGCACAACTGTTGAATATTCATAATTGGGAAACATTAAGTTTAGGTGTCACCAACCAAGGGAATTGGCCTTCTTCAGAGCGCTCCGATTAAAGGCATAAAAAATGCAGTGGCAAGTGCTCTCTCTCTCTCTCTGTGGGAGACATTTCTGACTTCCCTATAATGGCAATAGAGTTGGCTCCCCTGACCGATAGAAGGCCAACCAGGAGTTGAAGGTCTAATAGCAATTTGTTTTATAGTGACTACACCTTCTAATCGCGATTAACCACTTCTGTAAATTAGAATGTCATCTTTTGGAAACTGCACATCCCCTCGATTTGAACAGCCAGGGACACAACACGAAGGCATCGATATGTTTTATAAACACACTTATTGTTCCCTTCCATTCCCTGTCGATATGCCTAACTATGCATTGAGCGGCAACACTGTGAACTTCATCATAAGCGCCACCTATTTGCTTTACACTAAGGGCAGAGAACTGAGGAATATCTCCCATTACATGCGTGGTCTTTAGAAAGACAAGTATTTTTTATTGTTCAATCAGCAGATACATGTATTAGATAAAAAAAATTAAGTTTGTTTGTTTAACGACATCACTGGAACACATTGATTATTGTTCAGCAGTTATTGGATGTCAACTTTATGCATGGTTATATCAACACTTGGTCATAGAGGAAACCGGCTGCCACCACAAAGGCTACTCTTCTTCGAATAACTCTAAAGCAAGGGATGTTTTATGCATACTTTCCCATAGACAGGATAGCATACACTGCAGCATTTAATGGATCACTGGTTGGAATTGGAAATAACCCAATGGGTTCAGAGGATAGATCCATCGAACCTCAGGCTGACACTCTTGCCCTGAGCTGCGCCCCCGCTCCAGATTTAGTAAATCAACTGTTGTGATACACTGTGAGAAACAATATTATTTAAAATCTCATTCATACAGAACCCTTCACACCCAACCAATGCGTTTCCCCAGTCAGGTTTCAGGTGTTTAGTTTTAATATTGGATGTTGTAAGTTCGATGTGGTATGCCAACATGTGTGTTTGTTTTAAAGACACAGACAACATGTTTAATCTTTTCAACATAGAATCATTCTCAAATGCAAATTTGCTTAGCTGCAGATGGAAGCAAATAGAAAATCCATCAATTGGAGGTGTCAGTGATGATCTCGAAACAAACAGAACTTCCATAAACTCAAACTGAGCCAAAGATGGCTTCCCGTATAATGATCTAATGATCGTGGTATTTAATAAGTCTGTTTATTATAGTTATTAAAGTAATTTTACTACGACTCTGATGACTACTGATTTGTAGAACCTTGTGTGTTAATTGTAAAAGATAAAGTTTGTTTGTTTAACAACACCACTGGAACACATTGATTATTAATCAGCGGTTATATCGATACCTGATCACAGAGTAAACATGCTGCCACCACATAGCAGGGGATCTTTTATGTGCACTTTCCCACAGACAGGATAGAACACACCATGGCCTTTGATGGACAAGCCGACGTCAATAATAATGTTACGCAACGAAATACCTTTAATAAAGGCTTTACCTTTTTAGCGATTTACAACAATGTTCAATTTGACATCGATGACATAATCAAGATGTGTATTTTTAGGAAATCACAATGTCAAAACAGACAATAAATCACAACACCCTTACCTATCTGAATCTTTAAAATCCATTGCCAAGTGTTATTAATTTGAGACAGTTATGTTAGACCTACATGACTTGTGTAAATTCTTGACCTTAGGGAACCCCAGATTACACTGCCATCTTGAGGTAAAAATACGCAATATATTCAAGGGAAATAACTTGTATCACCTTGTTTCTTACAAGAACTGCGTTTTCCAACAAGTAGGACATATTCGTAAAACGTTAAACAATGTTATTATATGTCTAATTTAATAAACGACAAATAGAACACAATGTAAAAAATTTGAAAACAGTACATATGTATCACATATACAATACAATAAGCTATATTTCCACGTTTACATTATGTTTTTGTATATAATTATACATACCCGGTACATATAAATACAGTCTGGTCACCCAGCAATATTAAAGCTAATAAACCAAGTACTATAAACTATAAACTATATAAAATGATAATGAAGTGAACTACTATTCAAATAACCTAAACGTTAAAACTAGCAAAAAGCTCAGGGAGATTATGTTTCTTCAGATGCATGGTCTCGGGTGTTATGATTTTGTGTGATAAAAATAAAAACATTCCTGTAGGCCTATGCTGTTGCGCGTAAAACGCTTTTTTTTTTTAAATTCCGAACCTCTCAACAAAAATACATAATTAAGTACTTACTCTTGTGGCGTGTACACTGTTCCAGCGTTGATAGGTTGTTTCTGAGTCTTGTCAGGGTTGCTGTCATTCTTGTCAGGGGGTTTATCAGGGGGTTTACAGTTGTTGTCATTTTTGTCTGGGGGTTCTACTTTCCTATACACAACCTGATATCTGTGGTTTAGTTCAGAATCTGTTTTTATTGCACTTTTAACATTTTTGGTAGAGTTAAAACTAAATATTTCCGTTTTATTGTCATCTTCCGAATCCCTTGAGTTTGTAAAATCATCCACTTTGTGACTGCTGCGTTTATAATTAGCTGGCGTGTGAAGGTTCGACCCGTATCCCAGTATTGAGGGCCCAAAAAGGGTCTTGTAGCAGTTGTGACAGTACGGAAGACCTTTCCGCTGAAACACAAAATGAAAATAGAAACAGGTGATTTTTATTAAATAGTAGACGACCCAAAATCTAATCTCTAAAATCTATTACCACTAGATATCAATATTAATTTATAATAAACAAATAACACTTTTACACCCCCATTCCCTTTATCCTGGGCAATCAATCCTCCTGGATTGGGTGCCCAGGACAGCGTGCGTGAACCTTAAATGGATATATGCACGTAAATGTTTACCTGACCATACCATTAAATAGTGAAACAATATTATATATAATAATATAATATACACAAGATATAAAATCATTTCAATGTTATTGTATTGTTGCTATTGTAAAACAAATGGCAGCTAAACAATGTGTGCAACCAGTTGCGGATTTAGGAATTTTAGAAGGGGTGGTGGTAGGGTCTCATGACTGCTTTCCAAAATTGAATAATGCTTATTTAATCAATGTGCTCCAGTGGGGAAACAAAATCTATCTTAAATTGTCTGCAAATATGACATGAAATATGTTTGTTTGTTTAACGACACCACTGGAACACATTGATTATGAGTCAGCGGTTATTGGATGTCAAACGCACGGTTATATCGACACTTGGTCACAGAGGTAACCTCCTGCTGCCACATAGGCTACTCTTCCGCATAACAGCAAGGGATATTTTATGTACATGTTCCCACAAACAAGAAACCACACCCCACGGCCTTTGGTAAACCAGTCGTGGATCACTGGTTGGAACGGGAAATAATCCAACGGTTCCACTCAGGAGGATCGATACGTCGACCTATCGAACGTCAGGCGGACGCTCTTGCTTTGACGTACGACCCGCTCCTGAAAATATCATATGATAATGCGAGTAATAAGCCTAGAACTGCAAACTGACAGATGCAGGTGCTATATTATATTGATTGTGGACGAATAGTGCATGGTGTCCTATTACCATTTGTAAAACACTGATCAATAGCATTATACAACCCCAATATCACACGAACTTATTCTTTCTAAGCTCAAACAAACGTAATCAATTTCTATTCTCAGAATATCGGTGCTGTTATCTGGATGGTTTTAGATTCTATTCGAACAGAGAGGCGAGACAAGAGTATGATAATGGTGTCTGTATCACACACACATGTGCCAAGCTTTAATAGGTATCAACTATATTATAGCAGAGCCGTGATAACACATTTAATTTCATATAAAAAAAATTATAGCATGAATGAATGAATGGATGATTAACGACGGCCCAGCACGAAAAAAGACATTGACATTGGGTGTCAACAAATGGTAAATTAATGATCAATGAAGGAACATGCATGATCATTGATGTCAGGCATAATCTTGTTTTCTAATCTAAGTGTAATAAAACAACCATTAGCCAAAACCTTCATTTGCATTATTATGACCTAGATATATAACAAGTGTATAAAACTTTATGTACGGAAAGCCAGTTCAACAGGGCAGGAGCTCGCGGGCAATGGCGAACGCTCGTTTCCGAATGCTTTGCCTTGGGTTAATGCTCCCGAGTGTCCGCCATCGAGATGAGTACTGGAAGCTAGGTGACTCCCACAATGGAAGCACACACACGTAAAAGATGTTAAATTATTAACAGCTAGCCAACATTCTGTGTTTAAAAATGATGGAAAAAAACACAAGCGCAAGATGAAATCGATAAAAAGGTGCAGCTGTCTCGGCCCTTGGAGGATGATTCTGATCAGAACCTAACTATCGTCTGAAATCGTCTTATGGTGACAAACCGCGTGACTCAAATGAGAGAAGGAAATTATTATAATATTGGTACCTTTCAGCAAACTCCTTTATCGATTGTATTGCCAGCATTTGCCTCTCAACAAGTGGCCTTCGTGTTCTATCAATCTTTGCATGCGGAATCCAAACCCGTATTTTATCTTTTTTATAAATAGAGGATATTCTCCAAATGTCTTGTGATTTCATATTTTTTCTGCACAAGTTGATTTAAGAAGTTATCAATATCTCCGGAGGAGATAAATTATTAGGTCATCGATATCTCCTGCAAAAACCTCTAATGGATGATTAATACGATGATCAAAGTAGTGACTGGTCAATGTTTTTACGTCACCGCTAACATCTTGTTTTATGTATCCGCCTGTTCGTTGCATTCCGTAAAGTGTCATATTATTATTGTTACATTATGTTACGATATCACCGGGCTTGTGTTTTTGATACACCAGGTCAAATCAAAATCACTAATGCTTTATTCATAACTTACTTTATAAATTATAATTGAGCCCATAGAGAAAGAATTGGTCAAAAATCAAAATGGACGACACGAACAACATGCACTTCATTTTAGTACGGTTTAGTTATAATCGATACAAACAGGCATGTTTGTTTAAAATGGAATCGCTTATCAGATCTATCATCTACGGTACACACGAGTTCACATTCGACTCATGTGGCTTATGTGTTGCTGGAACTTATAATCTTAACACCTGTCTACTCATTGATATCTCGGTAGCTTCGTGAGGTGAATATGAGCCCACGGCAAACGTAAGTAAACAAGATTATATGGGCAATAAAAAGACTTCAAATAGAACAAACGTAGGTCCTGCACATGCACAATTCCGAAATATAGCGAATATCACGCTACATACCAGTATATTATAGTTACATACCATTTTTCATTCATTAAGAATCTCTTCACAAAAGCATTCGAGGGTTTTAAACAACATTATCAAATTAATTTATTAATAAGCATGTTCTCAAACGTATATTATATATATTTTAAATAATTGTGAATTAGGTATATTAAATACATTTACATTGAAAACACTTTTTAAGTTTATGAAAATATTAATAGTTGTCCACAATTCAGTTGGGTAACTATACTATGGGCCTAATCTTTAGAAAGAAGACACACGTGCATATTAATTGTTTAAACAGGCTCGCGGCTGTATGGATGTATAACACATGGTGATTATCGACACATGTGCGACAGAAGAAACCTATACTACCTACTGTCACACTGGTTCGTGGCAGTGGCGGATCAAGAAAATCTATTTAGTGCGGCACCAATGATATGTGGCTAAAGTTTTATAGCGCCGTGTGTCAAAACTCCTTGCATACAATTTTGTTAATACATATATCTGTCGCAAAATGTTTGTGGTGGAAGGTGGGAGGTCACTGTGAGGGTACTTGTATATAAATGCCTTTAATATACCAGTGATCATTTTTGTTTTGTCCGTGTATATGACAATCATGACAATCATGGCCACGAGCATTAAAACTTTACGATTTGATGAGAACTGATGTCGTTAACCAAACAAACTTTACTTTCTGACACTGTATATTCTTAAATTATTTTTTTTAATCAATCAACCATTTAACAAGTGCTTACATCCACTGAAGGTTCAAGCACGTCTGTCGTGGGCATATCCTCCGAGTTCCCGGATGGATGTGTCCAAGACAGGCAAACAAACTTTACTTTTTAACGCTGTATTTAGTATTACACCTGTATAGACTGACCTCTGCATGCTGACCCGGGACAAGCACCTTGGCACACTCTTTACAGCGTAGACAGTTCGGATGCCAGTCACGTCCTAGAGACGTTTTGCGCTCCGCTGAAAGATTCACAAGAGGAAATTAATGTACACAGATCATCCAACTGACATAGGGTTAACTTTTAAGCTCTTGCGAAACCAATCAACATGACAGAATTGCCAGGAGATAAAATGATCTCAAATACCATCTAGTGATACAAGGCGGCTTTTTATCACACATCGGCAGGTCTACAGTATATACATCATTAATCTTTGACACTTCAGTATGTGTGAGGAAATCGTTATGTGAGCCATTTATCATGTTTTTTTCCTTTACTTTCTATTTTATACCTTTTTTCTGGCTGTAGTATATACTGTAGTCCTAATGCAAATTTCCAAAGATGGGTATTATGGTTTATGGCGATTCCATGGTATTTGTCCTGTCCGCAACGAATTTTTTTCTCTTTGTTATGTAAATAAATGCAAATATTATTAAATTTCCTAACAGTTGAATTATCTGACAACATAGTGTTTTGCCTTAACTAACCAAAATGATGAAACAAAAATTCGTTGCGGACGGGACAAATACCATGGAATCTCCCTTTACGGTCGTCGTCTTCTTCTTCTTCTTGTCGTTCCTTCTTTACGATAATTATGGTGATTTTAATTTTGACAACGTGGACGTGTTAAATATGACAGATTTAAAATATAATATTAAATATAACAGATCGCGGAGGAAAGTTCATTTGAAAAACAACCAGACCACGAACTCATCCACCCCACCCCCTCTGTGAACGAATCTGTAAGCTTTCAAAAAATCTTAATTCACTAGCAATTATGTATATGAACATGAAAAACCAAACACTAGATTTCTGATACTGTAACTAAAACATGAAACAGTATACACTTCTCGACAAAACTGGCCAGCAAATTAACTAAATTAAAACGACTGGTACGGATGGAGCCTATCTGATCACATCATCATGAAGATGTAGATAGAGCACATAAGATATAGCTAGATTTCCCGGAGGTCAATTGTAACCTTGTTGAATGGCGATAATGTAATTATAGGGTTGTATATATCACCCCAGTCGTGGGGCAAGGAAAGCTAGATTTGATGATGATTAGTTTAGCCAAACATAGACTGTCCAAAGTATGTATTGTCGATGTAATGTGTTTGAGTGGCTGTTTGTAAAGTTTGTTTTATTTAACGACGCCACTAGAAACACATCGATTATAAATCAGCGGTTATTGGACGTCAGACGCA
>JAUTCZ010046728.1:0-20269 GCA_032273805.1 Melanodrymia brightae | reverse complement strand
ATCAATGCGGTTCATTTCGATGCAATTAAATTTGTAAAATTATTTTAAAAAAACAGCGAGTCAGTTGTGACTCGTACACAATGAAAATGGGAGTCAATACGCGTGATTTACGCGTCATCGCAAACCCTGATCATAATTATTACATATAATCATTACCAATCATGATCATTATATCAATCATTACCAATCATCATCACAGTCATGATCATTATCAGCCATATCAATTAAAATAAATACATGTATACATTAATCACTAAATCAATAAATAATAGGTTGTTAACTGAATGGTATCTGTAATGGCAGGAATACTTAATGGAAATACATGTATTAAATACTAAGGGTAGTTATGATATAAAGCAAACAAAGGGAGATAAATGCCATGCCCTTGGGGAATGGTGCCGAATATCGGAAGTCTACATTTGTAGGTGATAAAAGCCTGTTATTAATGCATGTCATCATGCTATTTTTCAGTGTCATCTTGGCCATACATTGGAAAACCAGTGAAGGTGGTGAGGACTAACAAGAACAAGCTGAGTAACAGGTCTCACATTAAACCATCATTAAGACTAATAGTATACAATGTAGTACCGTATATCTTCGCCTATAAGTCAAATTTTTAACTCCAAAATATTCTTTAAAAACTAGGTGGGTAGACTTATAAGAGTGTCAAAGAAAATATAAAACTTTGTGGCCTTATTTTTCCATGTCAAAATGGACGTCCGTAAAGTCTAATTGATTAGTTTTCTTGTTAATGATAATCTGATTTACTATATTAGGCAATGTGTCTTTAATGTAGTTGATTACCGTACATATAAGTGTATCCTTTCAACTTTCATTGCTAAGATAACTTAATAAATGCCTTTATTTATTCACACACGCATGACACAGACCTGAGAATAGGAGGCGAACGGTCGTTCAGGATTCCTGCAGGTTAACTCGATCTCTAATGATGCCAATGGAGCACCGTTCGCCATGATTTATTTTGAGAATAAAATCTTTAGAATCATGCTTTTTTTGCAACGAATATTAACTATATACATGTACATAGTTGTACATGTCAAATAAGTGAAAGAAATTAAGTGTCATTGAGGATGATCTCGATCATGTGATCTGGTCAATTTGAAGGTACATCAGACAGACTGTAAATGAAGCCAGATCTAATTGCTTCACGCTGAACCACAATAACGATCCATTTGAAACTGGTGTCTTCATGGTTTGAGTCATAATTGATTATACATTAATTGCCATGACTTCAATTCATGAATTGTCCTCAAATTGCACTTAGTGTAATATACATGCGCATATTAGTAGTTTAGGGATTCACTATACAAGCACACCCCCTTTTTACAAGCAATAAACCCCCAATTTTAGCAGTATTCCTCACTTTAAAAGTGTAATTTGCACGATAATACCCCCACATTGCGAAATTCCAAAATTCCAAAATTCCTAAAAATCCAAAATTCCAAAATATCAAAATTAAAAAACTAAAATACAAAAATGAAAATGTAAAAACTAAAATTCTTAAAATAACAAATGGAAGATTTTTTTTGTAAACCATGTTATAGATATTTTAAAAATATTCGAAACTTACAAACACACACGAAATTTATTCACACCCTTTTTAAGGAAGAAAAGAAATGTTATCGATGCGGATTACAACAACAAACAAAATCATGTTTTTATAAAAGGCCAAATGGTGCTTTTTTTAATATATGTAAATCGTGTCTTAAATGTAAAGAACAACCAAAAATTGAATGTAAATACTGTCTTAAAATAATTTCTAAACATAATATACAACAACATTATGATCGTTGTGTTTCAACTTCAACGAAAGCCGTCATAAAAAAAGGATATTTTTATTTTCCTTGATTAAATAATATTTCAACCTGAAATTTTTTTCAAAAATAGTCCCAATTTCCCATTCATTTAACATAGGTTTTCAGAACCATAATCGTCGATTTGCTCAGATTTGCCCAGATTTTATCAAATTTCTCTCTTAGTCGACTATGAGGAACGGGTAGTTGAACTTAAGAAGATTATCAGAGAAAAAGATTTAATTAATGAAGAATATAAAAAAGGAATTGCATTTAAAATAAGACAAGATAAACAAAACCCAAAATTAGAAAAACAAAACAATATGATAAATAAATTCTTGGAGAAGGCAGAAAAAGGATTATCACAATATACGCGAAGACAATTAAAACAAAGAAAATAAAATATTTATTTTTTGTTTGTATAATCTCTGATTTTGTTTTTATATAATCCTGGTCATATAAAATAATTTTTAATTTTTTGTTTAAGTTTTCTAAATCCCGAGTTTCCATTTTTTAAAATAAATAAATGGAAGAAATAAAAGATCTTTCAATCAAGAATATTTCAAAAAGAGATAACCATTTTTTATTTCCAAAAAGTATAAGAGGGCTTATAGTAGGAAAAAGTGGTTGCGGAAAAACAACACTTTTACTAAATTTACTTTTACAACCAAAATGGTTAGATTATGAAAAATTATTTGTTTTCGGAAAAAGCTTATTTCAACCAGAATATAACTTACTTAAACATGCTTTTGAAAAAAATATTTCCAAAGAAAATCTATTATTGTTATTCGAAAATAATCAAACAAATTGTGATGGAGAAATAGAATATTTATCAAAAAATCAATTTAATCCTAATCCGATAGAATCTAATTTTTATGAATTAGTAGAAGAGGTTCCAGATCCTAAGGAACTAAATAGGCTTGATAATAACTTAATGATTTTTGATGATTTATTATTAGAAAAACAAAGCAAGTGTGAAGATTATTATGTTAGAGGAAGACACAGCAATGTTGATTGTTTTTATTTAGCACAAAACTATTTTAAATTACCTAGACAAACTATAAGGGAAAATGCGAATTTTATTTGTATTTTTAGACAAGATAAAAAAAATATAACACATATTTATAATGACCATGTCGGGGGCGATATGACGATTGGGGAATTCAAAGCTTTTTGTTCTAACTGTTGGATAAAAAAACATGGGTTTTTAGTTATAGATTTAAGCAGTGAAAAATATAATGGAAAATACAGAAGGGGGTTTCAGGAATTTTATTATCCTGATTCAGTTGTTTAAAAAAATTTAAATATAATTTTTTTTATATTATTTAAATTGTTTTACTTAAAAATGGGAGGAAAAAAAGGCGAATATAAAAAGGGTATTGCTTCATTTAAAATATTTTTAAACTTGGAAGAGAGTGAAAATATTGATGATTACTTTGTAATGTTAGAACCATTAATAGAAGCACAAATAATTAATAGTGGGGAGAAAAAGATTAAATTAACTATAATGGTTAACATGTTTCTTCCTCTTCCTTTAGAAGCAAGGTATAATATTAATGCTTATTATAAGTCTCTAACAATGACTATTTTAACAATAAATCAACTTTCAAAAAAACTCGAAGAAGTAAAAGATGATTTTAAAGTGTGGGTAGATAAGTTTCAAAAAAGAGGGAGTGGATTTGTTTTTGAAAAAATTTTGAAAACAGATTTAAGCGTTTTTGATATAAAGCAATTGTCTGCTAGTTCTTATTTTAAACTTCCATTTGTTTCTTCTAATATAATTAATGTTCAAAATAATGATCAGAAATGTTTTGTATGGAGCGTTTTATCTTCTTTGTATAAAGTAGAAAAAAACCCACAAAGAGTTAGTAAATATAGGGAGTATGAAAATAAACTTAATATGAAAGGAATAGATTTTCCGGTTAAGATAGATGATTTAAATCGTTTTGAGAAACAAAATCCAGATATCTCTATTAATGTTTTTTCTCTAGATTTAGATTTAGAGAAACCAAAAAAAGAAATTGCAGTATATAAAAAAATAATACCTATGTGGATATCGGCCGAAACAACTAGAAAAAATGTTATTGATTTGCTATACGTTAATCAAAATGAAGGAAATACTCATTATTGTTTAATAAAAAACCTTGCTTCTTTCTTATGTGTAAATAATAATAAGACGTTTATTTGTCGAAGATGCCTTAATAGCTCCTTTTCTCAAAAAGCTTTAGATAATCATCAATTAGATTGTAATAAAGAATCAATAGCAAGAATGAATATGCCAAAACCAGGTACTTTACTTGAATTTAAAAAGCATCATTATAGAAGTAAACTTCCTTTTGCTATATATGCTGACTTTGAAACAGCAAATGTTAAGACAGCATCAAATGATAACAAAGAAGGACCAAAAACTCAAGAACTTTTTAAAGAAGTTCCTATAAGCTATGGATATAATTTCGTTTCGTTATGCCCAGAGATAATAGAAAGTGAGTCAAAATATTATACAGGTTCTGATGCAATAGAAGTATTTATTTGTGATATGGTTCGGATAAAAGACACGATTGGAAAAAGAACATCAATTTATACAAACACAAAATCGAACATTAATGAAAAAGATAAAGCTTTATCCGAAAAAGAAACTAAATGTCGATTTTGTAAAGTTCTTTTTGATGATCAGGTTAAACGATTTATCAAACATAATAATATAAATGGAAAATATTTTTGTACTTGTTGTGAAAAATGTCTAGGATTAAAAGATAGGTTTAAACTTTCGGAGGAAGAACAAGGAGAATTTGATAGAACAAAAAATTGTTATATGTGTGATATTAAATTTGATAAGGAGGTATCCAAGGTAATAGAACATAATCATTTTAATGGAAAGTTTAGAGGGGCAGCGTGTCAGTCTTGTAATACCAAAGAAGGAATAGATTCTAAGATGATACCAATAGTATTTCATAATGGTTCTAAGTTTGATTTTCATCTGTTAATAGAAGAGTTAGTTAAGTATGAAGACAAATATAATAAAGTTTCCCCCCTCGCCAAAAATTCAGAGGAATATATAATAATAAACTTTGGGAATAAGTATCAGAAGTTAAGATTTATTGATAGTTTTAGGTTCTTTGGTTGTTCACTAGATGAAGTTTGTAAAGGGGCAAAAGACGAAGATTTTAAAAGCTTAAAACAAGCTTTTTCGTCAGAAAAATTTGAAGCTCTTAAATTTTATACAAAAGAAGATAATAAAAGAACTTGTAAAGGAATATATCCTTATGAGGGTATTGATGATATAGACAAATTAAAAGAAACACAATTACCATCATTTGAAAAAAATATTCCCTTACCAAAAAGTAAAGATATGATTGATGCTTTCGAAAAAGAAATTAAAACTTATCTTAACAAATATTATTGGGATGATAAACCAGAAGCTGAAGAAATCTTTTCAAAAATAAAAATAGTTGGTGAAAAACTACAAGCTATAGAAGAAATGAAAAAAGATATTAATACTCAAGCTGATGATTTAACAGAAAAGTTTAAAAATGCTCCCACCTTTGTTTCTTCTTGGTATTCTACTTTAAAGGGAAAAGACATAACTCTCGAAGAAGAAAACCATGCAAAAAAAATATGGAAGAAATTTAATTGTAAAACTATGCAAGATTATCATGATATTTATCTTAAGTGTGATGTTTTAATATTAACAGATGTGTTTGAAAAATTAAGAGAATTCTTCTTAAAACATCATAAAATAGATCCATGTTATTGTGTTAGTGCTCCAGGATTAACTTGGCAGTGTGGATTAAAATTTAAAAGTAAGGATGTGAAATTGGAATTACTTTCTGATGAAAATATGGTATTAATGATAGAAAACGGGAAACGCGGGGGCTTTTCAGGAGGATTGGGACCCAGATATGTCAAAGCTTTTAATAAGTATACAACGAGTAGCCAGTCTCATCGCGTGTTGACTCCGATAGAAAATAAAATGTTAGAAGCATTATTGGCTTCTTCTAAAGAAGAGAAAAGCGAAATTGATCTTTCAAATGCTTTTAGATCTAATTTTATTTTACATTTTGATATGAATAACTTGTATGGAGGAGCCATGTCAATGAATCTTCCAACTAATGATTTTAAGTGGGAAGAAGACCCAGATTATTATAAAAATATACCAGTGGGAGACAATGGACAACAGAGAGGGTGTTTTATTGAAGTAGATTTAAAATATACAGAGAAATGTAGAGATTTAACTCTTAAATATCCCTTGGCACCGCAGAATAGGGTTATTGGTTATAGTGAATTAAGTGATAAACAAAAAGAATTATTAGGTGATGAAAAACTCGGGAAAGTTCCTAAACTAATTTTAGATTTACATGATAAAGAAAAATATGTTTTACATAATGAAGCACTAGAATATTATATTAATATGGGAATGGAAGTAACAAAAGTTTATAGAACTATTTCTTTCAACGAAGAAGCTTGGTTAAAACCCTATATAGATTTTAATACTGAGATGAGAAAGAATTCAGAAAGTGATTTTGAAAAGGCTTTATGGAAACTAATGAACAATGCATTCTTTGGAAAAACACTAGAAAATATAAGAGATAGAATAGATATAGAGCTATTAACAAGAAACGGAGAAAATGACAAAGAAGTAGAAGCAAGAGCAATAAAAATACAAAGCAAACCATCATTCAAAGAAAAAATAATTTTTAATGAAAATTTTAATGGTTTCATAAAATCAGTTCCTTCTATTTATTACAACACGCCAATTTATACAGGAATAGCAATTTTAGATTATAGTAAGATAATAATGTATAAATTCTATTACGATTTGATAAACAAAGCATTCCCCGATAATATTATCATATTTTCAGATACTGATTCCTTGGTTATAAACGCATATACCGAAGATGCCTTTAAAGTTTTAGAAACATTGTCGGATGATCTAGACGCCAGTGACTTTCCAAAAGATCATCCTCTTTATTCTACTAAAAATAAGAAAATAATTGGAAAGTTTAAAGAAGAATGTAGCGGGAAAGTAATTAGCGAAATAGTATCTATTAGAAGTAAAGTTTATTCAGAAAAAATAATTAAAATAAGTGACCAGTTTCATAAGTTCGAAAATTTAGATGAATATTATGATTTATTAGCATCAGGAAAAGAAGGAGTTGTTAAAAATGATGAAGGTAATTTTGAATTATTAGAAGAAAAAGGAGTTGTTAAAAAATTAAAAGGCATTACATATGCTACAATAAATGCTTTAACATTTGATAATTTTTATCGTTGTTTATTAGACGAACAAGATCAACATCATGATGTTTATGTAATGAATTCAAAAAAACATAATATGGGAATATATAAAATAAAAAAGAAATCTCAATCAGCTTTTAATGATAAAAATTATATATTAAGAGATGGAATAAATACTATAGCATATTGTGCTGATACGAAAAAAATAAGAAATTCGCTAAAACATTTACATTTGTTTAGTAGAAATTAAGTTTAAAACTTTAAAATTATGCTTTTTATATAATATCCGTTTTTTAAATATAATTTATTAAAACGAGAAAAAGGGATGCGATAATTATATGGAAATAATTCCTTGCTATCAAATACAAACAGATCTCCACTTGGTGTGGTTCGCGTTATTTCAAGTTTAAAAGCACCCATGTGAGGAAAATAGGGGGGAGGCCAATGTCTTCTAACCGAAGGAGCAATAAAAGTAACTAATATATTACTGTGACTATTATCCAATACTTCTCCTTCTATAATAAGAGTAGCACCAATAGGAAATGTAGCTATTAAATTTTTTTCTTTTTTGGAATAGTAGTTTATTTCTATTGGTAAGTCAATAATTGCGTTAGTTTTTATTTTTTGTTCCCCAAAATAATATTTTCCTGTGTGAAGTTGTTTTATTTTTAAAATTCTATTTCTTTTTTTTGTAGGAGATATAAAACAACCAATCATTCCATTACTTGTTATTTTTGCATCAAATACAGAAAGCGATGAATCAAAATAATCGTTATAAAATTTATCAAAATCAAAATCTATAAGATTTTTGTCTGCATTAATTATTTTTAATTTTTCATTGCTGTTAATAAACTTTAAATTTAAATTATCAAAAATTGTGTCCTTTGGAATATTAAATAAATCTATTTCAGTTTCTACCGGTTTGAATATTAATTCCTGGTTATTTTTATTAAATAAACTAACCGGAATATTTGGAGGAATAAGTTTTTTAATTCTATTTTCAATTTTATCTTCAATAAAATTAAGCCCGTCTTGTGTTTTTATTACATTAAATTGAATATCTTCTGGTAAGTTCTTAATATCTATATCTTTAAAAATAGTAGTAGCTTTTAAACTTGCTTCACTAAAAAATAATTTTCCATTTTTTTTTATTATGTTTAATGGAATATTATTTGGGACTCCATCTAACTCAGAGGAAAAGGGAAATTTTTCTCTTTTATACAAACCATTTGCCATAGCTTTAAAACAATACAAACTATCATCTTCTGTTTGTTTAGAAAAATCATAAACATCTTCTAAATCATCCAAACTTAAAAATTGTTTGGCGGCTCTGTCTTTTTCGCCAATACTATTATTTTTTTTACTTCTTCCAAAATAATCAACCATTTTTAAAAAAACAAAAAAACTAAATATTTTTTAAAAATGACTGCAATAAAAGTAGCATCAATTATTCTCCCAGATAAACCCCTTTCTAATTTTGAATTAATAGATGCGGTTAATAAATTAAAAATAAAAAACTTTAGAGGTGTATTCATGAGAGATGAATTGCCCAAAAAAATAAAAACCAAGGAATGTGGAATTTTAAATTTAGATGATGCTGGTGATAGTGTTAACGACAATCCTCCAGGAAATAATGGAACTCATTGGGTTTGTTGGTTTTGTGAAGCCGAAGGCGCTTCCCTCTGTTATTATTTTGATAGTTTTGGGTTATCTCCTCCTTTAGAAATACAAGATTATTTTGGTTATAAAAAAATAGAAATTAATATCTGTCAAATACAGCCTTTTGGAACTAATATTTGTGGTCATCTATGTTTATATATTCTTCATAAATTAAGTAGTGGAGAAGAATTTAAAAAGGTTTTAGAACGTCTACTGAATAACACTCAATCTATTTCCATCTGATTGAAATTTAAATATTCTATCTGAAATAACTAACGCATAGATTTGAGTATCAGCTGGAGGATTTTCATTGAATAACACTTTTATATGGATATCAGTTATGGCACTTTTTAATCTTTCACTTTGTTTTGAAACATCAAACACAAACAACGAAAATAAAGTTTTATAATCTAATGGGCTGATATTGCAATTACTGCAGATTTCATCTAAGTTATAATATTTGGCTCGGAAATCGGCAACATCTCCATAAGCTCTACTAAATTGTTGTTGGGGAAAAGAAAGATTATAACTTACTTCTGGATAACTTCTTTGATTTAAATTTACATGAACATCTTTAACATTTACATTATCAAATATAGCAGGATTAGTTTCTTGATTATTTTCTTTATTTGTTTGAAATCCTATGATAATCCATCTAGGTTTTTCAGGAGCAGACTGAACAGAAAGCCTCCAGGTAAAGTTAGTAGATTGTGGAACTGTATTCATATCGATTTGTCTTTTTCTGAATAACACATCAAACATAATTTTTGATTCAATTTTTTTATATAACTTTAGTTTTTGATTATCGGAAGGTAATACATGTGGAACAAACCAAGAAACATTAGTCAAAGTAATTTTCCCGGGATCAACCCCGTTAGCTCTGAAGATTGTTTCATTTTCATCTTGTTTTCTATATAAAGTTAGCTGATGTTTAAAACCAAATATTACTTTTCTATAGTCTTCAGCAAATCCAAAGATATGATTGAGAGGAATCTTAAAACTGAATGTTCCTTTTGGATTAGGAGCTTTAATAATATAAGCATGTCTTTTACTAAAACCAATGTTATTTAAATTAGCAATAAGTGAAGTATCTTTATTCCAACATTGATTCATTCCTTTTGATTGAGAAAAATCATCTGGATATCTAAGGAGCCCTAACATTGTAGAAGCTCGACCTGGATAGTTTATACTTTCTATTTCTTGTCCTGATAGTTCATATTTTATATTTCTAAATAAAAACATAATTCCGTTATTAATAATTGTTATTAAATTATCATTAACATAAGCATCACCATTTAGTTTTGTTAGTTGTCCTTCTATAATTAAAAAACTTTCGCTAGGATGAGTAAATAGATCTTGAGACTCGATAACTATTCTAATTTCTCCGCCGTTATTTAAGTTAGTTGTTCCGGACGATGGAGTGTATTCGTGATATTCATATTTCTCAATAGTTTCATCTTTTTCAATACTTTCATCAATATCAAGGATTGATGCGTTTTCCATTTTAAAGAAGACTTTTTTTTAAAATAGTTAAAAAGGTCTCAAAACTAAACTTTCAATAGGAACTACACCTGATCCTGTTGCCATCCTTTTTCTTTTGCCTTCTTCAATAAATCTTCGTAAAGCCATTTGTTGTTCGGTCGCTGATGGAAGCGGCTCCGGCTTCTTAAAAATTGTATTCACTGCTTTTCTTGCTACATTATTTCCAACATCTTTAGCTATTTTCCCCACGTCTATAGACTGGAGAGCTTTGCTCGCCATCGGTAGTGCGGCTTTGCTTCCAATAGAAATTATTTTTTCTAACAAACCAGAACCTCCGTAAACATATTTCCTTCTGTATCCTCGTTTAAAAACATACATTTCTTATACAAATATTTAATATTTTGTAAAAATTAAATCATCATATTCTTCTTCTGTTATCTCTCCGGCAATAAAAAGTTGTTTATAAACATTTCTTATTTCGTTATCTAAACTAGTATTCCCGGCTTCCTTACTTCCTTTTAATAATATTAGTCTATCAATTAAAGCGTTCGGAGAAGAAGCCAGACCCTGACCAGTTACATTTCCTCTCCGTGGAGGAGGTTTTCTTCCTGTTTTAGTAAACCACAGGTCTCTAAGAAGGTTATTCCACTTATATCCAGTAGTAATTTTAGGATTTTTATTTTCTGAATCATTATTTCTATGTATGGCATTTGTTTTTTTCATTAAAAAAAGATAATTAATTTTATCTTGCTCTGTTGCATCTTCTTGTGTATCTTTTCTTAATAAATTCCATAAACCTTTTGTGCCAGAAAATCTTTCTTCATCTAATATTATATCATTTTCTTCTACAAGCACTTCTCTATCTCCTATATAAAAATTATTTTCTTTATTAACATTTAGTCCATAATGTATTTTCTTTAAAGTATTTCCCATGCTTTCCTCTGCAATGGGTCCTATAAGTTTAAAAGCTTCTTTTCTTTTCTCCTCTATTGCAAGAAGGGATTTTTTGTTTTCTATAGCAGGGATATTTTGAATAGCTGGTAAAAGGTCCTCTGTAAAAATTTTAGTTAGTTTTTTGGATTCATCTGTAATAGGTTTAAACAACTCCTTATTGATTTTCTCCCTAAATTGTTTTCCTGTTTTTTCAAAAACATCTGCATTTTTAATATTTCTTTTTGTATTATAAAGCTCTTCATATAATGCATCTCTATGTTTACTATTCTCTATCTCAATGAAAGACATTTTAAAAGATTAATTTTTTTCTTTGCTGCTTGCTGACTTCGTCAAGAAGGCACCAAGACTTCACCGTGTCGCTTAAGAACTTTTTTGCTTCTTATTTAACAACAATTGAATATTATCTATATTTAACCTAAATTCTTCAAAGAACTTATTAATTGGCGGATTACTCACACTTTTTGTTTTTACTATTTTAATATTATTTTGTTTGGAAATTATTCGTTCCTTCATTTCCTGAAACTTAACAAACTCATTTAGTATCAAAGAAAACTCTTCATCCGAAATCTTATTATCACTAATAGCTTTAGATATTAAATCTAGAATTGTATTTAGTTTTGCTTCTGCCAATATCTTTATTTCTTTATGTTTTTGTGCTTTTTTAATTAGTTTTTTATTTATTACCTTACATAAAATACTAGAACAACCAACTATAATTGCTGTTACTTCTAATCCTAAAGCAATAGGTGCAGCTACAACTGTTGCAAATAATCCTATTCCTGCGCTTCCCATACCAATAGAAGCTGTTGTTAAACTTATTTCCGTGACATTTAAACCTTTTGATGCTTTTAAATATTTTTTACTTAAACTTCTCCTTTCTTTTATATTATTTTCTAAAAAGTTTTGAATATCAGTTATCTTATTTAGTCTGAAAGATATTTTCTCTTGGTTTGGTATACTAGACAAAGCCTCAGCTTCTGAATGAAGAATTGGATATAACGGTTCTATGTTTTTATTCGTTTCCATTTTTATAAAAAAATTATAAAAGCAATCCAAGTATTGGAATATTTTTAAAAGGGCTATTCTCTCCTAGAAGCAAGCCCTGACCATCATAAAGTTTGCCTTCTTTCTTAAGATACAATCCATTACCATAAGATTCTAAACCACTTCCTTCTACAGAATCTAAAAACAGTCCTTTTCCATCAGTTTCTACTTGGCACACACTTCCTCCTTTTTTAAGATACAATCCATTACCCAATATTTTAGAAACACCTGTCGAGGCCAAACCTGTTAGAGCTCCTACACCTAAGGAGGGAAGGATTGTTTTGGTTAAGAGAGGAAGAAGTCTTGGAATTAAACCAGCTAACATTCCTAAAAATCCTCCCTCTACTTTAAGATTATATTTTACTTGTGTTTTACTTAAAGTTATATAAGTTGGTTTTCCTTTTTGTAGTTTGTTAATTTGTGTTTTGGTTAAAGCAAGAATGTCATTTCCTCTTTCATTAGGATCTATTTTTATAGTTACTGGTCTGTCTTTCTCTAAACTTTTCTTAATTTTATCTTTTTGTTTATCACCGATTTTAAGTGTGTTAATTTTTTCATACATTTTAAAAGAGAATAATTAGACTTCTCGAATATGAAATCTAAGAGTTATGTTTTCTCCTCTAGAATTTAACACATTAAAATCTTGATCAGTTATCTTAGTATTTATATGATCTATTATGTCAGTTGATATTGGAAGATAAACTAAATTATGAGGGTTTTCTACTATCTTATAACCCGGAGAAACTTCAGGAAAAAAAGAATATATAACAGGTTTTGTTGTTCCATTAACAAAGCTTCCAGAGGTTATATCTATGTTAATAAATATAGAACTAATTTTATTAATGTTTATTGGAAATTTAGATTTATGATAACCTTTTGAATATATATCTCTGCCGAAACCTAATAAGGAACCAAGTTCGCTTTTCCTAAAATTTATTTGATAACCATCTTCTACTTTCATTATACATTTAAGTGTGTTTAAATTAGGAGTAAAAGTAACAACTTTCCCATAGCCTTCTTTTTTTAATTTATCTGCAAATTTTTTATTTAAGTCATCTATTTCGTAAGAACCTATTGGTATTCTAACACTAAAATCCTTGGCGCTGGCGCTCTCACGTTTAACAAAATGTAAAGTATTATTGTTCGAATCAATATTAGGATAAGAGTAATACGTTTCTAAATTAACTAAAGCTATTTCATATGAACTATCTTTGTTTAGATGTATTGGGGGGTTAAATTTTGTATTGAAAATCGTTAAATTACTGCTTAAAATAATTTGAAAAGATTGTTTTGGCTTGGTATTCTTAGCTATTTGTTTTAGAATTTCGTCATTCATTTTTAGGGTATTAAAACGTTGTTCGCTGAAGCTCTTTTTCATAAAAACTTCCTATAATCTCTTCTCCTTTTAGATCTATAAGTTTATATGTTGTTGGACTAGTATGATGTATTTCATTAATTGTAAATATTTCACTAGTCCATCTTGGAGTGTATCCTTTTTCAAAGAATAATTTCTTTTTAGTAATTCTTACTCTGTCAAATAATTTAAACTTTGTTTTTGCGCTTGTCGAAGTTGTTTCTCCATATAAATTATCTCTTACCTCGTCTTCATTCTTTGGGTTGCTTGCTTCGATGGGTGTCATTTTTATTGAACTATGACGTGTATTATTATAATTTCTTACTAAAATATCTAAAACATTAATATATTTTCTTGTCTTGTTGGTTGTAAAATATTTAAACATCTTTTCCTTCATCGTTCTATTCCATCTTTCTATTACAGATGATTTTTCTTCGTTTTCTGTTGAATAAAGGACCTTAAACAGAGATTTTACATGTTTATTATAAAACTCAGTTCCCTTATCAACCCATAACTTTTCTGGTTGTCTCCCCTCTTTTAGTATTATCTTAAACGCTTCTGCTGTCGTCTCCCCTTTTTTATTTTTCATCGGTACTATCCAACCATATTTAGAGAACACATCAATAACTGTTAATAAATATTTATAACCTTTATTGTCTCTAGAATAAGAACTCATATCGACTAAATCTGCAGTCCATATCTCATCAATGTTATTAACCATAACTCTACGCTTCATAAACTTCTTAATAATTGGTTTGTGTAGTTCTTCAGCCAATTCACTCGTTAAAGGTAAAGCCATTCCATAATATTTCTTTGTTCCTATTAAATTACTAACAATAGATCTATCTATTCTTTCTCTTATTGATGGGTTATCAAACTTTAGTTCTCTTAACATATTCTCATCACAAACACTGTTTCTAGTCTTTGTATCCTTGTTTTTCAAGTAACAAATGTCATGTTTCATAGCTGCTTCGTCTACTCGGTTTATTGGTAGACTATTCTGCTTAGGTGTAAGATCATCATTCAATCTTTTGTTTAACTTTGTACCAGGACCTGCAAAGTTATAACCAGGTAAATGCATTTCAAAAGGTAAATTGTTAATAAAATTGTTTATCAAACCCGATCCTTTGTATCGGAATGAAGCCATTTCTTATCGAATAGAATAGCTTTAGAAAGTGATCCACCACCACTCTTGACGACCGTGCTCATATTGAGCACCGTTGTCATAGACAGGCCAAAGGCCGTTGCTAAGCCACTTCCTGAGAGGACTCCATGTTCCTTGAAAACGCAATCGTCGTCCGGCCTTTCCAATAATTCTTTATTTCTTCATTGCTTTCCAACATTGTCTTAATTTCTTTCTTCAAACCATATATCTCGTTAAAAAATAGACCAACTGTAAAAAATAAAGGATAATGTTCGAGTAATGTGGCAATTTCCCGCAGTTTCCGTGAATAAGATGGGTGGATTCCAATATTTTCTGAAAGCCACTTCCCCCATGTCACTGAAGTTTTTCCCCGAATTCGTTCTTGTTCATGTTGTCCAAACGTTGCGTTGAGGAGTTTTCCATATTGTATGAAAAACAACAGCGTTTGGGCGTTTTGCCGTTTGATATGTTTATATCCCTCCTTAAGTTTCGCTATAGCCTCTTCTGGTGTTTTTATATCCACTATGGAAAATATAAACACATCTTTGTTAATTGTTCTATTCACCTTGGCGGTATTCCTTTGTAAATATTTATGAAGTTCTTCTGGCGTTCTTTTACTTGTTTTTGTTTTCTTTTTCATGATTAAGTCTTTTAATTTCGATTTGGGGTGTGGTGGAAACTTTTCTGGTGGGCCTGTCACTGATATCTGATTAAGAAATGTTACCATGTTCACATGATAAGCTTGATGTTCATAAATAGCTGCACGCACATCGTCACTCCAACCGTAAGAAGGTTGGCCCATCTGTGATTGACCCATCTGTGGTTGTCCCATCTGTGGTTGTCCCATCTGTGGTTGTTCCATCTGTTGTTCTTCCGCTGGCAAAATTAAAGGTTCTAAATTTCTTGAATAATCCAATAATTTATTATGTGAATCTGTAGACTCGTCTATTTCTTTCTGAAGTTCGAATGAAGAAACACTTTCCAGGGACATTTATGAGCGTGCGATAAAAACATAACCTTCTCCCACAAGAAATCACAAGTTGTGACAACAAACTGGGTAAATGTTTATCATCGCGGTTACCGTTGTTAAGTATCATTGAATAGAATATCGATTTCTATTGCCTGTTGAATTCCCCAGATCAATAGACTGCATATAGTTGTGCTTCATTGATTCCTGACTTGCACATGTTATATGAAAAAAGGAATTGTGTTTTTTTAAATCTGGTGTACGAGCATAAGTGTTTCACGTTAATAAAAATGCCTTTAACAAGCAACTTTGGTTGGCAACTTGACGTCACAAAAACACTAATTAAGCAGTATTTCTCACTCCAATGTTGTAATAAGTACTAAAGTTAACAAAATATCACAATATTACAATATTCTCCACCTCGATGTTGTAATATGCACTAATTAAGCAGTATTTCTCACTTCGAGGTTGTAATATGCTCTAAAGTCGGCAAATATCGTGATATTACACTTTTGAAGTGAGAATATGCACTAAAGTCGGCAAATATCGTGATATTACACTTTTGAAGTGAGAATATGCACTAAAATAAGGACATTATTGCTTGTAAAAAGGGGGTGTGCTTGTATAGTGAATCCCTAAACTACTAACCCCTCCCTCCCCACACCAAATCCCATGCCCTCCATCCATCACTTATTGGTTACAATCTCGAATAGTTCAACTGTTTTTAACAATCTAAACAATCTAAACATTTTTATTAGTTCAAACTGTCTTCACTCAGCCGATTATCTTCGTTACATAAAATACGATTATATAATTGAATTTCGGAACATTCCACGATTGCACCGCCCAGGCATGCACAGGTCCAGAAATTGATGCTGTCTCGTAAAAACGTGTTCCTTATCATCACGCAACTTCCGCCACCTTCGTTTTGTAATAAAATTGTATATACTTACCGTGTTATTGCCATTCAATCTCAGAATGTCGGACAATCGGTACATTCATTCATGATATATCTTCGTTTTGCGATACAGTGTATATAGGCCTACATACACACCGACTATAATACTTTATTAGGCCTAGGCCTACTTACCGTGTTGTCGCCATTTAATCTCAGCCCGTCTGACACAATCGGGGAAACAATGATGATAATAATTATTATACCCAGATTATTTAAACACTCTTAACTTACCGTTAATTGTCGATACAAACGCTTCACATCCAGATCATAAATGTAACAATACCATGGTATTTTATAATCTAATAGACTTACTTTCTAAACAGTTTATTGTGCGTGGATTTACAGAAAGTAGTTTAGGTGGAGGACTAAATTTAGCCACAACACCATGACCCTGAATAGTATTATACCCGTCACGTAGACCATAAATTTAACGTAATCTCGAGATGAGAATTTGATAAATACGTTCTTGCAACCAACAGTGTTTGAACGCAGAAGAAGATAAATACGTTCATTTGTGGACTAATGTGTGACGGTGTGTCTCAGTGCGGTGTAAAATAAATAATCTGGTCTATTACTTCCTAGTATAATACGGATATAAATAACTGAACAAAACGACTCTTACTGTGTGTAGCCTAGAGTGAATGAATCGGCCACTGTGATATAAAGTCAATATATATAATAATATAGTGTTGAATGAACCATGGCGGACAAGATCGTCATCCGCGAATGGACGTGGATAATTAATATAATATTTATGACAAGACAAGACATGCGCAGATCTAGAAAATTAAGCAGAGTGGCGTGACAAAAATTAACTTCCTAACAAAATATACCTATGAGAAAAAGACCATTCCCAGCAGGTGCGGTTTAAATAGTATTGAATTCACACAATTATGTCAACCCTAGTATTTCAATTAGCTTAATCATGTATAATTATGTTAAAGGCACACTCCCGAGTTGTACATCACGTACCGTACGTGTGCATCTAATGTTGTTTGTAATATATTTTTGGCTAATGGAACATTTATATACATTAAAATTAACATTTACATATACATTTTGTTGCTTACAATATTATATGTAGGCCTACATGTATTGGAGTGTGCCTTTAAAATATTTAATTAAAAAAATAATTCTAGAATGAAGGAAGAAACCACACACAAACAGTCACACACCTACCTTTTCTTATCGTAGACCTGTCGAAAATTCCCAGGGACCTCACCCAGTGCAGAACTCGGCAGTGGGTTATCGACTCCACCCTAATGACCGATCCACACCCAGTGAGGTCCCCAGATCGCACACCCAACCCCTTAGCACAGATTACCTGCGATTGCGGGGTTGCTGACGGGTGTGGTCTCCGAGAACCGGGAACGGGTCCTAAGATACGGACATCTCAGGAAATAACGAAGTAAGCGTAGTTGTTGACCAAAAGGAATATGTTAATAAGAGACAGCACCCACTTCCAGTCCGTCATGGCGAACGGCTTTCTAGTCGGTGCCAGTCGGAGAGTTCCGACGAATGTCTGCTCGTTCAGCCTTATATACTGTAGGTGACGTCATGGATAAAGATAGGCGGTTGCTAGCCGTGTTTGTCGATTACAGGCACGACTGCAGATAAGCCAAGTCAGGTGATCTATAATTTAAGCTGACGCACGAGGTTTTAATGCGTTGTCAACACACAGTGGTCGGTTAACCGTTGACGGTTATCGTGGTATACTCAAAGCAAAAGTTAAGGCGATTTATAAAAAAAAGGTTTGTTTAACGACACCGCTGAAACATTGATTATCTATTAATAAGCGGTTATTGAATGTCAAACGCACGGTTATATCGACACTTGCTCACACAGAAAAACGCGCTGTCGCCACATAGGCTACCCTTACCTAATAACATCAAGGGACCTTTTATGTGCACTACCCCCACAGGCAGGATAGCACACACCACTGCCTTTGGTAGACCACTCGTGGATCACTGGTTGGAACGGGACTTAACCCAACGGGTCCCCTGAGGAGGATCAATCCTTCGACTCATCGATGACAGACGGACGCTTTACCACTGGACTACGCTCGCTCCCATAGTTTTAAAGACACCCCAGAACGAAGAAAGACATCGGCTACTAGCTGTCAAAATATGTATGTATGTATGTATGTATGCAATGTATGTATAATATGTATGTATGTATGTACGTACGTAAGTATGTATGTATGTATCTATGTATAATATGTATGTATGCAATGTATGTATAATATGTATGTATGTATGTATGAATATCTATATATTGTATGTATGTATGTATGCAATGTATGTATAATATGTACAGTATGTATAATATGTATATGTAGGTATGTTACAGTAGGTAAATGTACGTAGGTATATATGTATGTATAATATGTTACAGTAGGTACGAAGGTATGTATGTATGTATAATATGTATGTAGGTATATGTTACAGTAGGTACGTATGTATATATCTATGTATAATATGTATGTAGGTATGTTACAGTAGGTACGTAGGTATGTATGTATGTATAATATGTATGTATAATATGTATGTAGGTATATTACAGTAGGTACGTAGGTATATATCTATGTATGTATAACATGTATGTAGGTATGTTACAGTAGGTACGTAGGTATATGTATGTATGTATGTATAATATGTATGTACATGTACTTCCACCGACAACTGGTTTAACAAAGGTCTTGGTATGTACAGTCCTGCATGTGGTAAAGTGCATATAAAAGATCCCTTGCTACACATTAAGAGTAGCGGGTTTCCTCTATCATACTAACACTAACTTCTCTCCTGGACAGGCAGTCGAGGCAGCTGGACTGCGTGACCATGACAGAAGTGCTTGAACCTTAATTGTTTTAAAAAGAGCAAAAGCGAGTGGGATGCGTTTTACAACAAGTTGTAACATCAGTGATCTCTAACGGACACACTTGTAGTATTATCTAGAAGAAATATGTTTTATTTAACGACGCCACTAGAAACACATCGATTATAAATCAGCGGTTATTGGACGGTAGACGCACGGTTATATTGACACATGGTCTCAGAGGAAACCCGCTGTCGCCGCGTCATGGGCAACTCTTACCGAAAAACCACAAGGGGTCTTTTATGTGCACTATCCCATAGTCAGAATATATATTTAGCATACACGGGATTTGATAAACCAGACGTGTTTTACTGTCTGGAACGGAAACGCTCTGGAGTATCGATCCCACGACCTATCCCGCCACAGGCAGACATTCTACCTCTAGACTACATCCCGCTCCCTAGAAGATATAAGTAATAAACAACTGAATGCATTATAACAATTTATGGGCAGACGAGTTAAAAACAATTAGAAGAGCGGGGCGTAGCTCGGTGGAAAAGCGTCCATCTGAGGTTCAAAAGGTAGATGGATCGATCCTCCTCAGAGGACCCGTTGAGTTATTTCACGTTCCAATCAGTGATCCCAAACTGGTTCATCAAAGGCCATGGTGTGTGCTATCGTGTCTGTGGGAAAATGCACGATATCCTATTGTTATTCGATAAGTAGTTTAGGGATTCACTATACAAGCACACCCCCTTTTTACAAGCAATAATTTCCTTATTTTAGTGCATATTCTCACTTCAAAAGTGTAATATCACGATATTTGCCGACTTTAGTGCATATT
>JAUTCZ010046717.1:0-11831 GCA_032273805.1 Melanodrymia brightae | reverse complement strand
TGCATGCATGTATGTATGTATGTATGTATGTATGTATGTATGTATGTATGTATGTATGTATGTATGTATGTATGTATCAATGATATGTATGTATATATATATATGTGTGTGTGTGCGTGCGTGCGTGCGTGCGTGCGTGCATGCATGCATGCATGTGTGTGTGTGTGTATGTATGTCTGTATATACAAATGTTGTGCTCTAAAATTAAATCAGTTTAAATAGAGGCACTGTTTTCTCCCAATAACTATCTTGAGATTGTGTACCTTTGCATCACACTCACCGCAGAATGTTCTACACGTCTGACTACATAATAAACTCCCATAATTTATGATGATTAATTTAATTATCACAGCTTAAACGGTGTTACCACACACTCTTCAAATATCAAAGCTTAAATATAAATAGAACATTATAACGACAACTGAAGTACACACTCGAACCCAGCATGGGCTGAGAGAAACGAAAACAGTATGATGTGTCATTCGATACGTCTCATACGATGTCTTGCGATCTGTCTTTTCGTCACAAAACATTCGCGCCCACTGGCAAATGAAGCCATCCGTTGACACATCAGTCTTTTTGCTGTGTTTTGTTCCTCGTTGCCAGTTTTGATGGGTGAACGGCCACTATTAAAATCTGCACAGCTTGAAATAATTAAAGTTTATGTCCATTAATTATATCATGCATCAAGTAAAAATATATAGTTGACCAATAAAGTAAGTTCGCTTTAATGCATATCTATTCTATAAACATAAATTATTGCGCGTGTATTAAAGTGACCGGAACCAATCTCTGAAGATGGAAACGTCTCGCTATGATAACTATATACATGTAAAATACAGGATATCAATTAAAGGTATTTCTGAGCATGTTAAAAATTGTGACCATGTGTTCCTCTCATAATATTAGCAATTCAGTATATGTTTCGTTAGCCAATAAAACACCGATTTGTATTTGTATCGGGCCAGTTATTAATTCACGGAAACGTCCGATGCGGGATAGACGCCTCGATCATCTTCTATACAACTGTCTTTCAATTAAATGTTTTTTGGTCAAGACGTGATCGGGAATTAATTTTGGCTGTTTTACTTGGTGTAGAATAAACTGTACGTGTTTAAGACTGGCGCGCACAGGTGATTTTATTTAGATTAATCTGTTATAGAAATATTGAAGAACTATAGACATGGGGGACCATTAGCACATCCGTTGTTTTCAATACCCTCGAGGATTGTGAACGTAGTAATCTGTCAGGGACCCAAATTATGACGCTTTTGAAGCCATGCCCATTAATTATAATACACTTGTACGCAGTGTCGCATTTTTATCGTTGGGATGGACTTTGCAAAAGTAAAATAGTGAATTTTTATACATGTATATACATTTATATGTATTTCTTGTATTGCTTTATTCTAATTATTGAATTATGTAATACCATAAAATTAATAGTGTTGTCTACAGGATGACGAAGTGTACCGTAAAATTGATTTTGCATGTTTTCATGTGCATGATGATAAACTTGTGACTTTCGTAAGTGACCACTTTACATTTTATAATATTAGGTCATCCGCTGAACTAAATAACGTGGAGTTATGTGAAGGTTTGTTCCACATATCGGAAGACTAAACAGTTTGATGTTTTTTTAAACACATAAACCATAACGTGTACAACTTTTAATCCTGCAGTTTTCTTGCAAAATTTGGTCTTTTCGAAAAATATGTCTCCTGTAAGGTATCGACGGAAATGAATTTTGAGATCTTTATCTGTTTTATTTGTTAAAAGCAATTCTTTTCAAACAATAATGAAAATAGAAAGATATGTAAATGTATATATCCTGCAGATTGTTGTATTTCTATACGCCAATACACATATAATTATCAATGCCGAGCAATATTCGTTCTAACCAGTATTTGGCGTCTATATCTTCAATATACATTTATTTGCACAGATGTTGTTTTAACAAATTAAAATTTATAAGATAGGATCATGATATTCCCATTGTATTTTAAGAAATAACTGATCTTTATTAACTAATATGTTATCGGTTGCAAAATCCTATTTTAGTATTGCATAATTTTGGTGAAACCAGCCGGCGACTATTAGGCATACATGCTGTTAGGAAGTTTGCTACTATAGAAAGGAAGGATATCTTCACCGTTTGAGAACGCCTGCATGGCATCATCATTGTTTTACATGGTTTTGCCGAAATATCATTTGGACTTTGTCTTACTGTAAGACACTATTATAAATATGATAAAAATTCGTTGTGGTTTCGTATAGCTTCTGTTTAACAGATACATGCATATACATGTATGTTATATTTCAGACTTACAAACAGTGCAGAAATGGACAGCAGCAATTTACGACTAAGTACAGTAGATTGTTAAAACTCATTTTGAAACCACGAGAGTGTTTATCTCGGTGTTATTGATCTGAAAGCTGGGAAATATTAGATGGAACGGTGTCATTCGAGAAGTGTCAGGTAATGCGAGTCAGAATAAGACAGAGGGAATACATTTAATGAATTTTGTGTCGAGTTATTTTCATTTCGTTAATGCCACGGCCGTTTTACATGATATTTTTCAGTAATGTGGATCCGAACTTCATCTTGTTGAGGATGAACGAGTTTCATATTGCATGTAGTCATACTGACTGAACTTTTCCAAACATTTAATTGTAAAAAAGATTCGATTACTATTGTTTTATAAAAGTAGAAATACATGTAGTTTAATTTATGATTTTGTTTTCGTTACGTCACGTCTGAGCGGTAAAATGTAAAACGATATAATAATACAATATTTGATTGACAGTAATATAATTTTTAAAAAGAATCTTAACCGATATCTACCCAAGAACTTGTCTGAATATAAAAAAAATTACGTACGTATAGGCAATTATAATGTTTGTAATAATAGATATCTACATCTATTCGCCTGAATAAATAAACTTTTTCCGAGGTTATTTATCTCTTTGTCATTTACAGAAGATAAGAGTTGTATTAATTTGAAAACACTAGGATGCTTAAAGTAGTAATGTTTAATGAATAGATATGTTAAAGATTTGTATTGTGGACACTGAAGAATAAAGTGAAACTCATCTTTTATCTCATTGATTGATATCACATAGTGTTTGATATCTCTCTATATTTACATACCTGCCAGAATCAATAGTTAATTTATGTGCACAGATTCTCAATTTTGTTATTGCTATTAAATTGTGGGAATCCAGACTGCCAATCCGTAACTTAAAACACTATTTACATAGGTATCAAACACAAATAAAATTGTTTCAAAATTAAATAAAACCTTATTGTACATTTTAGGTATCCAAAATTGCATGGACTTTACATTCTTGTTCAGCTTGTCTTTTCTGTGTACAGTTAAACTTTCCAGTGTACATGTATCATAGTATGTACTAACAATCCAAGGTAATTCGTTTACTACGTCTAACTCATAACCACTACATAACCATTTATCGTTATTTGTAAGTTCCCCACCAATTCTAAAGACAACTCATTTTTTAAAAATCGTATTAACAATAATGTCCAATTTTCTAGCATAATTTACAAGTGAATTTAACATTGATTGTAATCCTCCTGGTGTTTCTGAAGTCGTCAGCATACATTAATAGGAAATTATTTTGCATTTGTATTTCAACAAACGGACAGTTATCAGTTATGAACTGCATTTCACAGTCGTTGACATACATACTAAATAGAATTGGTGACAAAACTTCACCCTGAAATACACCAGTTTTACAGATACTCGGAGATTACCAAACATAATTGCATGCATGTATACATTAAAAATACTGACTTTATAGGTTTTATTAAAATAACTTGGTAAAATTTTAATAAAGAATCTGTCGATATCAAAACACGATTTGACAAAGCATATAATATGCGTTGGAAAATTTGTTCTTTTACAATTGGCCGCCTCATTATTTGGGTAGGCCGTACATTAGTTTAGAAAAAAGATGTCGAGAAAAGGTAGCTGACTTTTAAATGAAAATGTTTATGATTTTAAAAAAGTAAAGGAAATTAATGATACATAAAAAAAGACCGAATTTTTCTCTTTACTCAATATAAAGGAAATTACGTGTTCTACAAAACAGGTCGACTGTGTTCTCTGTACAATGATATGAAATATGACCCCCGGTGAAGTAACATATACAATAAAGAAAATGTAGGCTTATAAAACGAAATGATGCACAATTTCAAGCTGCGTTTACAAATTGATGCACTATTCAAACGAATGTTCTTTCTGGTGGCTTTACCTCACATTAAAACAGGTTTACATTCATTCCCCAAAGCCATGTACTATTTACATATTTTCTTCTTAACGTGTGTTTTGGCGCGCGAGCAGAACTATTGATTACATGTGGAGTTATTTCATAATAAAAAAAATTTATATTAAAGTAACAATATATTGGTACAATTATGTTTCTTTTACAATAGGAAATACGGTTCGTACGTCTCTACACCGGATGCTATATATTTCGCTTCATTAATTATTCTTAGATGTATGAGATTTTGGTTTAAGAGGCTATTACAACTTAAATTCGTGTCCTCATTTGATAGTTTCAACTGAACATTGCGGCTGGTATCTGGGGAAATATTTAATGTTCTACATATTTTACTTTTTAATTGTTTTGTGGTATGAAACTACTTTCAATGTGGTCAGTACATGTACATTACAAAATCATCGTGGATATCAAAAAAAAAACCACTAGTATTTTAGTTTGGAATATTTGAGAAGTTTTAGATTATAGTACTAGTAAGGCTCGGAAGGTTATTTAATCTTGCAGTAAAATCTGAATTGGTGTTAAAATATATGCATGTAGGCCTACTCCCAATACTATTTGTCAATTTAGGATGTTAATTTAGAAAACCGACAACTTAATCACAACCATTAGATCAAATAATTTGGGTTCTTATTTTTGTTATTAGATCCATAAATACATAATTATTACCCCTTTAATGCCTGACTTAATAGGCTGTTATTTAATCTGTTGGCATATGTTTGAAAAAGCCAACCCTAAATCACATACGGTACTAAAAATCACCTTTAATCCATTTTGGGTATTTTTACAAGAGTTTAACCTCTGATAAACTGTTGCAATGAATCACTAATTGTGTCGATATCATTATAATTTACAGTGGATGCTTTTGCAAAACATACTAATGTATTCGTGGTGTTGCTACACCACTGGTACCGATTTTAAGCAACGCCATATCCTGGTTCAGCAGTTGTTTCATCAGGGTTATATCGTCCATGGACTTGTTAAAACTTTCAAAAAGTTCTGTGGTAGACTTTCAGATATGACGCATCATTGACAGAGATGATGTCTGATGCAATACCTTACTTTGACTTGTTTTACACATTTTATCGTTTCGATGACGACACAAGACAAACAATTATGGCTCTGCTTACGACGGGTGCCACCGGTTGAGCAGAATACTCTCATCTTTCGAAAACACCTGGCGCCGGTTTTAATGAGCGTTGCTTAGCGCAATGATAGCGTAAAGTCGTCCGAACGATTACGCTGCCACAGTCGTGTGTATCGATACAAGTTACAGCTGCGACGTTTTGCGTCCACGATACTTAAATTGACCGCTGTGACCGCTTTATTGTCCTCAAATATTGGTATTTACGTAATTGTAGTGTCATGTCATAGCTAAGGCAGTCGCAAGTGACGTTATAACCTCCCCATTAAACTGGCCCCTGGTATCATCACTGCGTTGGTTGTGATTCCTGAGTACATGCCATCTCGACTTTGCCGTAATATTCCTTCGACTCTGCCTTGTGCAGTAATACATATTTAGCCATGCCGATGTTTTGTCGTTTAGAATTGAATGGTTGCATACTCAGGTAATAATTATCCATTCAGCATCGGGTAGATGCAGTTTCTGGAAAATTACCCGCTTTCTGTATGCATGGCCCTTAACAGTAGTGGAAGGTGGCATACGGGGACAGGTGTGTTATGCCCAAGGTATAGCCCTAAACTAGGGCCACGCCTATTTTGCACATGGTCACAGAGGAAACCCGCTGCCGCCACATAGGCTACTCTTCCACGAATGACAGCAACGGGTCTTTTATGTGCACTTTCCCATAGACAGGATAGCACACACCAGGGAATTTGATAAACCAGTCGTGGATAAACCTAAATCAAGTTCAGATTCTGTTTGTGGGTTAGTAAAATATTCTTACTCTGCCTTGGTCCATCTTCTGACTGCCAAGTTCTTTGTATTTGTGGGTGTCGATTTCGAGAATCTGAATGGTTACGTCGTCTGTCAAAGACCAAATCTTTCTTGGAAGACGATTCATGTTCCTTTTCTTCTTTGATAGTGGCCACATCAGATTTCTTGTCTTTGCCACCACGTACAATATCCACACTCCTAAAACAATAGGTAAAACACATTAAGTTTCAATATGTCTATATTATTCCTATAGTTAAAATAAACATGGTCATTGCTTTCGTAAAATTAATAATCTAAAATCTCTTTGAACTGCACAAATTCGGATAATAGAATGTTCAGTTTATACTATTCTTAAATATTTTATGTCAAATACCATTTGATCTGGCATGGTTAAATATTAAATTTGTATGAAATGAACACTTGACATGTTGCGGGCAAGATCCATGACTGGTCTATAAAAGCCTGTGGTGTACGCTATCCTATCTGTAGGGAAGTGCACATAAAAGAGCCCTTGCTGTTATTTGGTAAGAGTACCCTATCAGGCGGTAGCATGTTTCCTCTGTGACCAAATGTTGATATTACTGTGTGTTCGACATCCAATAACCAACGATTAATAATCAATGTCTTCCAGGTAACGTTAAAAAATACCTTTTTTTCTATTGGGAAAGGCATCATAAGAGATACTCACTTTTCACCTGAAGACCAATTGCTGGATTCCTCTTTGTCAACAGCATCTTCAAATGGATCTTTCTGTACGTGAGGTTCCCGGTGTGGCGCAAGTTGCCGATCACCATCTTTAGATGGTTTATCTACATCCACAGAGTCCACGTCATGGTCATCATTATGCTCTCTTCGGTCATAATCTCTGTAAAATTATCACATTTGTGTTATGACAAAACCATTAAAACACTCACAGAATTTGTCCAATCAATACTTTTAGTTCAAGAAAATGACCAATAAATTATTCAATCAAAATAAAGTGTAGACTGGATTAAAGACTAGACATTTTCAAGTTTGAAGCAGAATAAGTGATTATGATGGTTGAAAACTGGGTTTGGCTATCAAAACTTATTTTAATAAATGTCTGATAACTTTTTTTTAACAGGTTTAAAAGTCTGAACAATTAATAGCATCCAAGTCTTTTCATCTTGTTTATGAATTTATTTTTGTTTTCAGTTTAAAGTTGTGTCAATAGACAGCCTTGAAGTCTCCGGTGCTTATGTGAAGGCAAAAGGAGCTCGCCTTTTCTGGTGAAGACTGCACTGCAAAAGGCATCGCTACTGGAAAAGTTAAAAATTTTTCTATGCAAATCATTTCCATACCAATGCAAGTTAGCCACTTCTTAAAATGTTGTTCGCTTTTGGATATGACAACAAATTTATCCTTTGGTTATACAATGTCAAAATAAATAACAATAGCAGATAATTTTGAAGATCAAATATGCCAATGATCATGAAATAGCAGTTACATGCAATCTAATAAAAAGCTCCCCTTTTAAAGTTTTAAAAGACAAGTGCAAAACTGGTTTTAAACTAGAACTTACTTTCTTTCATTATCAAAATCATATTGTGGGAACATTCTAGGGTCAAAGTAGGGATGACTTCGCCCATCAAAATGTCCTGAAACAAAACAAAAAGGATTAACAACCTGCACAAAAAGATAAATTCAAACAATGAGATAAATGTAGTTTGCAATTGCTTAAAATTGCATTACAAAACAAATGCTCAACAGACTTTGTAGACATTGTGAGGAATAAACGATATTGAGTTGTTAAAGTTCATCTGTTTCAGAGATGACAAAAAATATCTGCCTATCAGATATGGTGGCCATCATTTTTTAATTGTCCCAAAAACTATTATTATTTAGTCCCAAAGTATTTACTGTTTTGAACAAATGTGTACATGCATTTTCAGATTGACAATATCATGACTGTTAACAAAAGTTGAAGTGTGACTGAAATTTTATGAGGTCAAAGGCAGAGAAAACGGAAACCGAAAATGGCCAAGCGATTTTCCATTTATTTAACACACAAAAAAAAAGAGCACAATTTCTCTCATGACCGAAATCTGTCTTAGTACGGACAGTTAACAGCCATGCAATATAAATAGCAGCAACAAACCTGGGCCATGTGGATATGTTCGCTCCATCCATGCTCTCAATTCACGAGGATCACGAGTTTCTCGTTCGTATTGCTCTGGCTGCCTAGTCTCGGCATCCTGACTGTCTGTACCTGAACCGTGGCTGTCTGTTCGTCTCCGCATTTGAGGTGGTGGGTACATATGCATTCCTGAAAGAAAACATTATGACAATCAACACACACAAAACGACAGGTAATAAGACTTTTGGTTGTAATAGGAGTTTAAGACATTTGGTTTAAATTGTTAATATTTAGTCTTTCTTCTTCTGCGTTCAAACACTGTTGGTTGTGGCTCTAAAATTTAGATTTGTATGTTCCTGATGAACTGTGTGGTGTTGATCGGTTCACATTTGGTTCCCCATAGCTTGTCTCTGAGTGCATCGATATTGGCCAAGACTCGGTAATGTATGTATTTAGTCAAATTACATGAAGTCTAAAATAACATCAATATAAAAGAACACAAGTTTTAAAATCAATACACGACTCTCCAATACCAAACATATTGAGATCTTTATTTGGTAATAGAGATAATAAATATTCAATACCTGGCATATCCATCCGTCCACCAAATCGTGGATCCATAAAGGGTGGAGGCATCCCACCCCATGCTCTTGGATCATACGGACCCCATGGTGGTGGTGGTCCTTGACCTTGTCGGAAACCTTGAGGCATCTGTGTATGTTGTTGACCTGTCTGTTGAGGACCAGATGTTGATGTACGAACAACAAGTTCCTGTTGTTGTTTTTGAAAGCGTGGAGGCACGTTACGAGCATAGGCTTTGGAAAAGAGCTGGCTTCCCTGTTACAAAATAATGTACATTAAATAAGCTAGTTATAAAATAATGGCGTTCCACTAAAATATAATTACAGAAAAATAGCTTTGGTAGGTTGGAATGTTTTTTGGGAAGCAACTAAAGTAACAATGTTAATCAATGTTTTCCGTTAATTATTAATTCTTAGAATTAAGTAGAAATCAAAATGCATTGATTTTTAGGACTGCTAGATGAATATACTGTAAATATAAATAAAACTAACGTTTGCAGAGTGCTTCTGAGAATCTCTCGACCCACGGTCCTTGCCATCTTTAGAATCTTTTTCACTACTTTCACTGATTGTTCGACTTGATCTCCCACTTTCAGGCTCTGAACTGTCCTGTAAACCAAATAAAAATACATTAATTATATTTTATCAACACCAAAAACAAATTGCGCTGATTTTTGTTATTAAAGTAGGCCATAATAAAAGGCCTGCTTTCAGATAAATAATCTAAGACACATGCAAATTATACTTCTATTATTGAAATAAAGATACATATTATTATAATTTATTCTTTATAAATAATGATCAACAAGGGGCATCTTTAATAAGTTGTGAAGTATAGATATAAAGGGAAATAATCAAGATGGATCCCACGATATGCCATTCTGATAGGAACCAACAGATGCATCCACACATCAACGATCACCACAATCTACTAAACCTGAGGAAAGTACATTAAATATGCATGTAATCACAGAAAAAAAGTGTGATATTATAGTATACAATGCATTCAACTCCTATCACTTTAATATTTTTACTTGTGTATATAATATTTACAGTAATAATATTGCAATACTAAATCATTTAAATAATTGTCACCTGATCTTCCTTCTTCTTTCCACTCCTTTCATCCAACTGCTTAAGTTTCTCCGCAGCTGCAGCTTTCCGTTCAGTCTCCATGCGCTTTTCATCATCCTCACGACGTTGACGTGCCCTTTCAACAGCAATAGTCACTTCCTCGCCATGTTGTCTGCGTTTCTGACGCCAAATTTCATCCTCATCCTCGGCTCCAGACTTCTTTACTGGGGGACCCTGGCCATATGGGGACCGCTGAATTTACAAACATCTGTTAGCAAATATGTACACACAGCGCAAGGTTTCGAGAATAAAAACACCAAGCTAGTAATTTTGAAAATTAATATAACACAAATTGCAGGACAGGACACCAAATAGGAATACCCACCTGATTTTGTGGTGGGGGTACACCCATTCTAAATGGAGGTGGATACGGTCCTCTTGTTCCCATGAAGTCAAAAGGATGCATAGGCCAGCGCTATAGAAGAAGAAACACATAGAGAGGGTGCATACTGATTGAGGGTGCAGTTTACAATTCCATGGATTTTTATTTCTAGTTTACATTACTTCATTGGATCAGTGAGCATTATTGTTACCCCGAAAGGTGTTCAACCAGCTGGTAGTAACATTCATTCCAATGATATAGCTCATCTAGTTTGGGTAATGTAAGCATATTTAATGCAGTCAATGTTGAGAGAATAATTGAATACTATTGTCCTTACGGTTAATAGTATTTCTCTAGCTGAATGTCAGCCATTTTGGGTTACAAAATGCAGCATTGATAATTCCCATCAATGGTTCATATTTATTTCCAAAAGCCAAAAAATATATAAGGCTCTAGATGAAAGATTCAATTTTAATTGGTATTAATTAACCCTTTGATGGGGTAAATAATATTAACGTCGCCTGCCGTTGTATTTGGAAAGGGGCAGTGGCATCCATTCTTCATGATGACTGAACAAAGGAAAAAAGTGTTGAAAAACATGGTGTACAATAGAAAAGGAATGTTATCATTAACAGGCTCAGCAAGTACTGACAAATTCATAATTTGTTAACCATTACTAAGCATTGAAACATGTTGCCACCATATTTTCTCAATGATTAGGATGTGCTAACCCACTAAATCACACTTCAGCAAGTTTTACTTTCAATTATATAGCAAGTTTTTTTAATTTTTATTCTGAAAGTAGACATGATGCACTAATAAACAGTTGCCAGCTGGAAAGTAAAACAATTTTAAACAACTGTCGAATGGACGCAGTTATATTGACAATTGGTCAGAGGAAACCCGCTTCTGCCAGACTAATCTTCTTCAAATAACAGCAAGGTATCTTTATGTGCACTTTCCCATAGACAGGTTGGCATACACCACAGCCTTTGATAGACCAGTCATGGATCACTGGTTGAGAAAATACAGTTAAAGCTATATACTGGTCATACTTCCCAGTTTAGAGGAAAACATGACTGTAAATAAAACAAATATTCTTACCCCATCCATGCCAGGAGGTGGAGGCCTGGGTCCACCACGATAGTGTGGTGGAACTGGTGGTCCATGCCCCCAAGCTTCTCTTGGCATTGGTGATCCTGGATCATCCTGTAAAGGGAAAAAAATATTTTCTGTTTTATGATCTTTCCAATATCACATCCCCCATTTAAAACTTAATAAATTAAACGCTATAAAATCTTATGGAAAGTAATTTTTAGACACATTAAATCCTGCAAATCTTGAATGTGAATGGCTTTTAGAAACAAACTTATGAAACTAACATCACTTCATCATTAATATTTAAACCATCTCATCAACAGTTATTCTACCATGACTTTTAAGAATACTTGATTCCGATTGGTTAGTTAGCATAATTTAGCGGTGTCTAATCCACGATAA
>JAUTCZ010046706.1:0-11836 GCA_032273805.1 Melanodrymia brightae | reverse complement strand
AGAAGATTTTTCATGTAAGTTCTTTCACATAAAAGTCTAAACAGGATTGGGGTAGAAGGGTGGGGGGGGGGGGGCGGATAGCTCAGCGCAAGAGAGTCCGCCTGAGGTTCGATAGGTCGAGAGATCAATCCTCCTCGGTGGACTCGTTGAATTATTTCCCGTTCCAACCAATGATCCACACAGGCCGTGGTGTGTGCTATCCTGTCTGTGGGAAAGTGCACATAAAGTCCCATGCTTTTATTCGAAGAGTAGCCTATGTGGCGGCAGTAGTGTTCCACTGTCCTTCCTGTGGGAAAGTACATATAAAATATCCCTTGCTACTTATCAAATAGAAGTAGCGGGTTTCGTCTTTCATACTAACCCTGACTTCTGTCTTGGACAGGCAGTCGAAGGAAGCGACAATAAAACCAAAACAATAAATATAAAATAAAAACTTATAGTTTGTTTACATGTAGTATAATGATATATTGTTTTATATATATTATAATGTAATACATGTACTTGATATATTAACAGGTTGGAAATTGTGGCAATGTCCGCAACGTTCTACGGAGTGTGTCATGTGACATGTCATCATCCTTCACCCGTTCTTTCAATGACGTGTACGACTCACGTCACGCATCTAGCTCCGCCCACTTTCCTATCGCCATTGTAGGAATAGGTCAGTGTTTACTAATATATACATATATTAATTTATGTAAGAAATTAACATAATTATTTTTGGAATGCATTTATGGCCTACGAACTTATACTCTCGTGGACCGATAACCCGCCTTAAATTTCTTTTAATGTCAATAAAATCAACGATATATAATAACTATGTAGATGTATTAAAGTTTTTGTAGTAAATTTAAATAAAGATGCAAATATAAATACAATGTATATTCAAATAAGTACAGTATATTGACTGAATTAATAAGAGTTAATTAACATCGCATGCTTGCATGTTGCTTTTATTAATTAAAGACACTCAATCACCGATATTGGCGCCAAACGTTTTCGCTCTGTTGCATCTACAGACAATTATAGCAGTGACCGCTTTCCGTGCAAAAAATGGCGATTCTCTTTAAGATGAAATGAAAATGTATAAATTCGTAATCCACCACATACGTTGTGTATTACAGGATGTAGAATGCCAGGAAACGTCAATGGAACTGAGGAATTCTGGGACGTTCTACAAAATGGACGCAACGTAATCCGGGACATTCCTGCTGACCGCTGGTCTGTAGATGCACATCATAATCCTGATCCTTCATCTCTTGGGACGCACGTGAACAAAAAATCTGGCTTTATTGATGGAATAGACCAATTTGACAACGGATTTTTCAAAATATCCCCGAAAGAGGCAGCCATGATGGACCCACAACAGCGCCACCTATTGGAGGTCACCCAAGAGGCATTTGATGATGCAGGCATTTTGCCAGAACCACTTAAAGAGAATTGTGGTGTTTACGTCGGTATTGGTATGATGGATTATCCTCTGATGCTGGGACCAGAGAGTCAAAACTTCAATGCGTACGCACACACTGGCGTTGCACACAGCGTAGCGGCAAACCGGATTTCGTTTGCGTTTAACCTGAAAGGACCCAGCGTTGCTGTGGATACGGCCTGCGCTGCTTCCATGACTGCTCTTCACTTTGGATGTCAGGCATTGTGGAACAAGGAATGCAGGGTGTCTGTCGTTGCCGGTAGTAACGTGTTACTGCTGCCAGAGGTGACTGCTGGATTCAGTGCCCTGTCGGTACTGTCACCAGAAGGACTGAGCTGTCCGTTTGATAAAAATGCTAAGGGATATGTCAGAAGTGAAGGGTTCGGTGCTATTATTATTAAACCTCTATCACAAGCCTTGCAAGACGGAGACAACATTTACTGCACTATAGTAGGAAGTGGAATTGCTGCCAATGGGACGTCTCCAAGCATCACTATGCCTTCTTGTGAGGCGCAAGTCAGGCTGATGGAGTCAGTGTACAGTCAATTTAACATTGATCCTCAGAGACTGATCTACGTTGAAGCTCACGGAACAGGAACACCTGTGGGAGATCCAATAGAAGCAGAAGCGATCGGAACTGCTCTGGCTCAAGGACGAACTTCGCCATTGAAAATTGGTTCAGCCAAAAGCAACTTCGGTCACATGGAGTGTTGTGCTGGACTGGTCAGTATAATAAAAGTTGCTCTGATGATTAAGAAACGTCAGTTGTGTCCGTCCATAAACTATTCATCACCAATTGACACCAGATTTGACGAATGGAATATTTCTATCCAACAAAAAGTAGAAAACTTTCCACCAGGAAGAAAACATTTGATTGGGGTGAATAATTATGGATTCGGTGGAGCGCTGGCACATGCAATACTTAGTGACTATTCTGCCACTTCTAACAGAAATAACGGTCATTCGGGGTGGACGTTTGGGCACGATGATACCAATGGAAAAGAACTAGTGATACCTTTGTCAGCCAAAACTGAAGGAGCTCTTCTTGATTTGGCTAAACAATGGCGTTCGTTTGAAAGTGCTAAAGATGCTGAAGGGATAACCGGGTGGATGGCATCAAGAAGATCGCATCATGCTTATCGCTTAGCCATTACTGCAGACTCAGGACAAAGCTTTCAACAAAAACTGCAATCGTTTATCGACAATCAGGACGATGTAGTCCAAGGAGTTGTCCGGCACAACCAAGGTTCGCCAAAGATCTGTTTCGTGTTTCCTGGGCAGGGTCAACAGGACACATTAATGGGGAAACAACTCTATGCCACGGAGTCTGTATTTCGAGACACAGTTGACAAGTGTGACCAAATCTACACAAAGCTCGCTAATGAATCGATTCTAGAAACATGTGGGCTTTTCGTGCAAGTACAAGAAGACGCAGAGTTTGAAAGGACTGTTAACGATATTGACGTTTCCCAACCAGCGATACTATTTATGCAGCTTGGACTTATTGAACTCTGGCGCCACTGGGGAGTCTTTCCAGATGTTGTGATAGGCCACAGTTTTGGGGAACTAGCTGCTGCAGTTGCTGCTGGACATCTGACCAAGAAAGAAGCAATCGAGATCCTATTCCACAGGAGTCAACTTCAAAAAGAACTGCAGGGCAAAGGTGCAATGGCCGCTATACGAATGGATCTTAAAAGTTCTGAAAAACTGTTGGTAAATTACAAAGGTATTAATATTGCCTGCGTCAACTCACCAGCAGCAGTAACAGTTGCTGGGGATGTCGTTTCAATCAGAAAGCTTGTAGATGACAACCCAACAGTCGCTAAACAGTTGCGTGTTCAATGTGCCTTTCACACGAGTCAGATGGACGTGATAGAGAAACGATTCGTGCATGCAGTAGAAGGAAAACAACTGAGGCGTACATCAACGATACCCTTCTACTCATCAATAACTGGTTCTCTGTACAAATCTCCACTGGACGCAAGGTATTGGTGGAACAACATACGGCAACCAGTCAACTTCTTGGGAGGTCTGACGTCACTCCTGGATGACCATGATGTTGATGTTGTCATTGAATGTTCGTCAGCGGCGACTCTCCTTTCCTGTGTTCAGCAAACAGCAAGCGATATGAAAAAGGACATCCCTACTTTGATCAACAGCTGTCTGAGGGGACGATCAGACCGAGTGACAATGCAAAAAGCATTGGCAAGACTGTACACTAGCAATGTGGATCTGAATTGGAGCAACATTTACAACCAAAAAGCCGAATGGACTACTTTACCAAGGAATCCATGGCAACATAGAGCATTCTGGTGTGAAGCTGAGTCATCGAAGTTAAAGCGTCTGGGTCTAAAGGATAGATCTTTCAAAGGAAATGATGGTGTCATTTCAACGATGGTGTTTCCATTCTTAAAAGATCACGTAATTCAAGACAAAATCATCTTTCCTGGTGCTGGATATTTGGAATTGGTTGCTGAAACATGCTTGGAAAATAGCGAGAAGGTGCGCCTAAGGAACATCATCTTCAAACAAATCCTGCAATTGGGTGACACTTCAGAAGGTCACAGCTCAAAATCTGTGCAGCTCAACTGCGTAACTCGTGGAGCAATGGTGTCCGTACAGGGTTCACATGCTGAACATGCTACATGTTCCCTGGTGTCCAGACCCCAAACAACCAAACCAACGTTTATTAACAATCAATTCCTGGACGTAACTAACAAAATGGAAGAGAAAACAATGCAAGATGTTTACAAGAAATTCACCGATTCTGGATTGCAATATGGGCCAGCATTCCAAGTGATTAAAACAGCTTGGCTCTCGGAAGGACGGAGCATATGTGAACTCTTTCCTGCAAAGGATAACCACCAGAAGCTACAGGTGACGATACTGGATGGATGTATGCAGGCAGCGCTGCTTTCCTATGGCTTCAGTGGAGGCTTGTATCTGCCAGTTGCAATACAGGATTTCGAACTCCACTGTAAACGTACACCCGTCAACGTGCCACTGTTTGCTGTCACAAACGTCATAGATGTAACGCCTTCTCTTTTGGAAGCAGATATAAAGTTGGTAAAGGAAACGGGTGAGATCGTTATGGAGATAAAAGGATTTCAGGCACAAAACGTTTCAATTTCATCAAATGATTTCTCCCAATGTCTTTACCTGAAAGCTCTACAACCACGGGAAGCAGTTCTGCCAGATACAGCCAGATTATCTGACAGATTGACATGGCCACAAATGAAAGAGGATTACTCTAAGGATGCAGAATCTGTACTGCAGATTGTTGCTCATGCTGACTTGTTATCCAAAATGAGTTCTACTTTTGCAAGCAGAGCAATTGAAATGACACGAAAGGACGAAGTTCAACCATCTCTGGCTAAGTATTACGATTGTCTGATAGACGTGGCAGCCAATGAGTCTAAACGAATTGAAGATCTGGAAGCAGCATTTTCCGTTTTGCGTGATCAGATTCCAGATTTTGAGGTGGAGCTGAGAATGTTTAAAAACCTGGGCCGTTTGCTACCACATTCACTGAAGCAACCAAAAGCTGCCATAGAAGTATTGTTTGCTGCAGATGGCCTTGCCGAGTATTTTCTGGAATCATTGACAACAAGGCTTTTCTACAAGGTAGTTCGAGATATGGTGCTCGAAGCGGTTAGCACATCGCTCCGTGAAAAAAGTACTGTCAGAATCATTGAAGTTGGTGGAAGGATGGGTGGACTTTCAAAAGTAGTTTTGGAACCCCTGAAAACATTAATGCAAGATGGAAGAGTGGAATACATCTTTACAGATTTGACCAGGACATTCTTTTTGCATGCTAAGCAAACATTGAAAGAATACCCCAGTGTTAAATATCAAGAACTAGATATTGAGAAAAGCATTACTGACCAAGGTTTCAATAAAGAATCATCCGACATCTTGATATGTCTAGACACTCTTCACGCTGTTGTTGATATCCACAATGGTTTGTCAAATATGCGCGATCTGCTCGTGCCAAAAGGCTGGCTGCTCATGCTAGAAGCCACCGAAACTTACAACATGAGGGAGGTTATTTTTGGAACACTGGAACTTTGCTGGATTTTTAACGACTTCAGAAAGAAAAAATGTTGGCTAGGCCAAGAAGAATGGAAAGACATCTTCACACGTAATGGATTCGATCATGTCATTGCTGGACCTGAACCAGACTTCTTCCACTCCATCATCTTAGGGCAGAAAACAGAATGTCACCATCCACAGACGCCTGTTGCATGCACACGAAGTGATGTTCTTGTGTTCTTCAGTGAGAAAACCGATGATGCAGGTACGATCTCAATCATAACTGGAGCTATTGGTTCAAATATCGTTCCTTGTCATACAGTTAGGGAACTAGTGGAGAACGTAGAAGCAACACAATCATGCCAGTTGTACTGTGTTCTTCAAGAAGGCGTAGATGACCTGAGCTCTGTGCTTGACATCCTGAAGGTTGTTGGAGAAAGACAAAGTGTTATCAGGAAGATATGGCTGATTATTGTGAAAGATGAAACTCAACTGGTATACCCAAACAGCGAGATGTTCAGTGCTATGTCTAGAGTCGCAATCAACGAATTCCAGACAACTCCTGTATTCGTGGTGTCTCTCAACCTCAGTGATGGGCTATGTACGCAAGGAGTGAACGCTTTACACAAACTGCTGTGCGAAGACATGTTGATCGACAGAGAATACACCATACATAATGGTAAAGTGCATATACCACGTGTGACAAGAGTTGATATCGCCCCATTGGAAAATGAAAATCCTCAAAACTGGTATCTGGCATCTAATGGTACAGGATCCGTAGACAGTCTATCGTATTTTGAACAGCATCATCAGCAACTACATGAAAATGAGGTCCGAATCCGAGTGAAGTCGGCTGCGTTAAACTTCAAAGATGTCATGTCAACAATAGGTATGCTAAAAGATCTAACAGATAGCGAAACTCTTGGTTTAGAATGTTCAGGATACATCGAAGACGTTGGAAGCAAGGTGACAAACTTTTGTGTTGGTGATAATGTGATTGCTTTGGGAACAAGATGTTTGGCATCTCATGTCACTGCTCCAGAACATTTCGTTTGCCACAAACCTAAACAGATCAGTTTTGATGAAGCCTGTGGTATTGGCATTGTCTTCTCGACGGCGTACGAAGCGTTGTTTACGAGGGCAAACCTTCAGAAGGATGAGACGATCCTGATCCACTCTGCAGCAGGTGGAGTAGGTCAAGCAGCCATTCAGCTCGCCAAGCTAATTGGGGCTAAGATCATATGTACGGCGGGGACAGTGGACAAAAGACTATATCTCAGGGAAAGCTGTGGAATTAAGTTCGTCACAGATTCACGGTCGTTGCAATTTCAAGAAGATGTTATGAACTGGACAAACGGGAAAGGTGTTGATGTCATCTTGAATTCTCTCAGTGGTGAAAAGCTCATTGCTGGACTGATGCTATTAGCCGATGGCGGGCGATTCTGCGAGATCGGTAAACGAGATATTCTCGAAGACAGTGCCCTAAGTTCTCGTGTATTCCTAGAAAACAAATCCTTCCTCTCTGTCCAGCTTGATCTACTGATGCTATCTCAGCCACAGCGTGTGCAGCAGATACTACGCAAAGTGCACAGCATGATGGAACGAGGAGAGATTCAACCAATCAAAACAACCTCCTACTCAATGGATGAAGTCAAGACCGCATTTAAAATCATGATGACTGGAAGTCACATTGGTAAAATAGTGCTATCCATTGATGAGGACTATTTCCCTTCTCGCGTTACTCCTGCCACAGTGAGGTTTGATGGTGATGCAGTGTATCTCGTTACTGGAGGCACCGGAGGAATAGGATTGAGTCTTCTTCGGTGGATGGCAGAGAGAGGTGCGGAATACATTGCTGTTGTGTCTAGACATGGCTTCCATACGCTTGAACAGAGATGCACATTGAACCGTCTGAAGAAAGACGGTGTTCATATTCATGACGTACAGACTGATATGACATCATTTGAACAAGTGGACGAGCTCATTACACTACTGGAAACAAACACAGGTCATCCACTAAAGGGCGTATTTCATCTTGCTGGAGTTGTTGAGGATGACTCCATTTCACACCTGAGCCACGAAAAGCTAAAAAGAGTTCTAGACTCAAAAGCAATGTCAGCGTTTAATCTTCACTTGGCAACGAAAAGCAAAACCATAGACTATTTTGTGATGATGTCATCCGTTACAACACTGTTTGGAAACATCGAGCAAGGTGCTTACATCAGTGCCAATGCTTTCCTCGAGTCACTGGCACAGTATCGCCACAAGAAGGCATTGCCTGGACTAGCCATCCAGCTAGGGGCAGTTACTGGTGCTGGCATCCTCAAGAGCAACACGATGGCTGGTGAAATTCTGAAAGCGAGAGGACTGCTTCCGCTCCATGTTGATGAAGTTGTTTCCAAACTGGACCAACTTATACCACAGAAGCAGTATCCTGTCATAGCCTATGCAAATATGGTAAGAAATATAGCTAAAATAATATTTTCGGGATCAATTATATTTTCTTGACTTCAGGTGAAACATGCAATTAAGTCCTTGAAATAGATTTAGCTAATACATTTTCTAAAATTCATTCTGGCATTGATTGCTGACTAAAAACTGTAAATTAGATTTATAAAGGTGAAACAAAATAACAACTTTCAATATGTATCAGATCTGTACGACTGCGATTTCGAAATAATCATTTGAATCAAGAAAACCAGAAGAGCTTGCTTGAAGCTTCTGTCATCAAGTTGTAACATTCATGAGTTATTTAATGACATTAACTAGACGCACCAATGACAGATGATTTCCTATTCCAACCAGTGATACAAGATTGGTCTAACAAAAGCTGTGGTGTGTGTCGATATAACCATGTGCGACATCCAATAACTGCTGACAAACAATTAATGTGATCTAGTGGTCGTTTAACAAACTTTATTTATGTATTTAATATACCATCTATACCTGTTGTAGTGTTCCCTTGACATAACGTTTTGCATGGCTATGTTAATTGTTTAGATGCTTTATGCTTTACATTACATGTGTTTCAGAACTGGAATACTCTTCAAACTCACGTGCACAAGGGATGTCAACTGTTCACAAGTCTTCAAACTATCGAAGCTGAATCAGGACAAGGTATTATTACACGATGTTCGAAGCGGGATGTAGTCTAGGGGTAGAATGTCTGCCTTTGGCAGGATAGGTCTAGGGATCGATCCTCCACAGCACAAGACATTTTATGAGCTATTTTCCATTCCAGCCAGTGGTACACGACTGGTTCATCAAATTCCATGGTGTGTGCTATCCTGTCTATGGGATAGTGCTCATAAAAGGCCCCTTGCTGTTCTTCGGTAAGAGTAGCCCATGAAGCGGCGACAGCAGGTTTCCTCTAAGACCATGTGTCAATATAACCATGAGTCCGACGTCCAATAACCACTGATTTATGAACGATGTTCCAGTGGCGTCATTAAACAAACTTTATCTTTCAGCCTGTGAGATGACGGTGAGCCGAGAAGACCTGGAGTTGAGAGTTCGAAGGAAGCTGTCCAGTCTTCTTGACATGTCGGAGGACGAGGTAGACCTGTCCAAGCCGATGGTGGAGTACGGCGTGGACTCGCTGATGGCCGTCGAGATGGTGAACTGGCTGAACAAGGAACTGCACGTGACGGTTTCTCAACTCGATATTCTAGGCGGAGTCTGCACCGATACGTTGCTGGACAGAGCTTGTGAAGGATCAGTGGTCCTGTCGGCGTAACAAATTATGTGGACTTATTTCATTCGGCAGAAACACTGGTGGATCCGAATTTTGAAGAGGGATGATCATAGTTGCCAAAATGGAGTCTCACATGACCTTTTTTAATCTTGGTGCATTTTGTTTTTGGTATAACTTGTGCTCATCAGGATCTTTTATATGCACTTTCCCAGACAGGACAATACATTACATACCATTGCCTTCGTTGAACCAGTTGTGAACAAACAATGCATTGTAAATACATGTTACAGAAAATCAGTGGTGGTGCTGAAACATTTTATGATTTACATAGATTGATGTACATACATCATTTGTATTTGTTCTCAGGTATATTCTGCTGATTATGATGAATGCGGTTGAAATGTTAGCAGGCTACTATGTTGTACGTTAAAGAGAATCACTCACGATTCCACCCCAAAAAAACCGAGATCGCGCGACAATGTTGTGATATATTTCGAGTTGTACGAAAATAAGCATTTTGTTAATAAAAGAAGAGAAAACACTGTTCTTGTTTATCTACATAATTTCATACATTTATTATACGATTATAAACATCAACAGAAATGTCAAGAGTATCATTATATTAATATGTAAAATTGTTTGTTTCACATGATATGTATACATCGCAAAACATGCAAGCAAATACAGTAGAATCTCGTTGGCTCGAACGCGGAAGGGTCACATACCTGGTAATGCTCGAACCAAGATCGAAGTCCCGAATAAAACCCTTGTATTAAATTGCTGATGCGTGGGTTGAACTACATTGTACCCGATGGGTCGAACAGTTTCTCGAGCACAGACGTTGTTCGAGCCAACGTAGTTAGAATCTGTTTTAGTAAGGTCACTGCTACTGTCTGTAGATGGGGCATTTCATGGTATTTGTCACGTCCGTCACAATTGTTTCTCTTTGTTATGTAAATATATGCAAATATTATCAGATTTCATTAAATTTTTTTGTACTGCAAATTGAAATTCCTAACAGTTGAATTATCTAATAACATAGTGTTTTGTCTTAACTAACCAAAATGATGAAAAACAATCGTGCCCCTTTAACAAACATAATAATAAACAAAGCTTGTCGACATCTTGATAGCTTAATTAGTTATCTTCTTTTGTTTTCAACAAGTTGTGAAAACTAATCTTCACTGATGATAGTCTGTGTATAAATATGTAAATCTTATATCGAGTAAAACAGCAACTTGTTAGTGACTGTTACTGTCACATTGACAAAGCAAAAATTAAATTATGCTTAAAGAGTTTTCCTTTTAAAGATTTTGCCAAAGGCTTTCACAACTTTGATTGTTTTATCGCAATTTGGGATAGTGGTGACCGACAGGCAGAGAGAGAGAGCTCTGGTATTTAAAAGAGAAGATGGAAATTTAGAACCACGTGGTATTTTCCAGTAGATCATCATCACTTTGTTTTCGACTTTTCGTGTGTATACTGAAAAACATGAATTAAACATGCCTCCACAAGAAAATGCCAAAAAGTAATCTAACTTCATGTACATGACATGAAAGGATTAGAACAAGAAGTTATCATCCAATTCATCAAGTTGTAGAACGATGTGAAATATTCAACAGTTATACTAGAGAAGAAGGAACATGATGAAGATCTAGTGTTTTGTCCATTGTGAATGCATTTTGTGGCTTAATAATAACTGCTACAGGTCATGTGCTTCATGGACACACAACATGTAATTAGCAGATATCAGACACATGGAAGAAAGCTTTATACTAACGCCAGACTATTTTATACTTCCAACCGGTGGTGCCACTCTTTTCTAGGACAGGGATGGTGTGGCATTGTACCTCATATATGCCAAATAATAACGAATAATTTTAATCATTAAAATCTAAACACAAAGATGCAAGAAATCAAATTAGATTTAGAGTTATAACCATTTTGATGCAGACAAATGCTAGATAAGACCCAAAGGTGGCACTTCTTATCTGTCCAAAATCAGTTAACCCATTGTTTATATACATGTATCTGCATTACAATATTGATGCATGTTTCCAAAAGTGCACACACATTGTCCCATTTCTCGATTAATGCAGCAAATAATATTTTTACAACTTTTAAAAGCTGATCTGAATAAAGTAGGCCTACATGTACATGAATTTTACAATCATTGTAAATAATATATCTAAAGATTATGCAATGCAATAAGTTGTATTGGTTGCCCATTTTCTTATTTGGGACTTGTAATTACACAGAATAGTGGAGAGCAGAGTGCAAGAAGCACTACTAGCTAATAAAAACAATAAAGCACAACTGGAAATGAAAAGGATAACAAATGTGCCAATTCTCAGACTGAAAATCTGTCTGAAATCAATATTTTCACAGACGCCATTCAACTGTTGAGATCACAATAGACGTGATCACAGACAAGATCTACAATTCACTACCACTAACTTTTCACCAGTCAGCCAATATTTTTGATGTTAATTAAAAAGAGTAGCCTACATGGAGGCAGAGGTTTATTCTCGGATGTTAAAGGTCATTTCACAATGACATATATAAAGATAAAGATAAAGTTTGTTTGTGTAACGATGCCACTAGAACACATCGATTATAAATCAGCGGTTATTGGATGTCAGACGCATGGTTATATTGACACATGGTCACAGAGGAAACCC
>JAUTCZ010046695.1:0-11837 GCA_032273805.1 Melanodrymia brightae | reverse complement strand
TAACACAAGAAGCCGGTATAGTGACGTGGTAGACTGGAATTAGTGTATACCATAAGCATGGCGTCTACCATACGTTGGATTGTAGCTTTAAATTATATTTCATTCGCATTTGTTTTAGGTGCATTTATCCAGTGAAGGTTTAGACATTCCCACCTTGTGTACGGTCCGCCATTAAATGCCGAGGCTCTACCCAAAGCGAGAGGTTTACATTATACCAGCGTATTGCACTTATATACCCCAAACACGAAGAAAATTGTATAAACTCACATCATTGTTGTGTTTGTGATAATTAATTTATGCATAGTTTGAAAATCATGTCATTTTAAATAGTAATAAAACTCATATGTATTATTATTATTATTCTATAATTACTCTTAAATACACATGTAGTATCATTAATATAGCTTAAACAATAACTAAAGGCATACTCCAGTTTAAAAATAATCGTTAAATTAAAAGAGAGCATTTTGATGTACCATTTGATATACCAGCCTCTCAACAGGTAATATATGTATAACTTTCAACATGTAGGCACAGGTATAAATTGTAACCTGTAACATATAAATGCATGTACAGTATATAATTTTCAACATGTAAGTACATGTACATATAATATATCATCCAACATATAATACATATACATGCATGCATGTATATGTATAACTTACAACACGTAATACATGTATAAATTGTAGCATGTAATACATATAAAACAAACATGTATAACTTTCAACATGTAAGTATACATTGTACATGTACATGTATAACGTTCAACATGTAAGTGTGTGTATAACCTTTAACAGTGATGTACATGTGTAACTTTCAACATGTATGTAATACATATCAAACTTTAAACATGTACATATATGTACATATATAACTTTCAACATGTAAATACATGTACATATATAACTTTAAACATGTAAGTACATGTACATGTATATTTTCAACATGTAGGTACATGACTGTATAACTTTCAAAATGCAGACTTAACTTTGAAAACAACATGCATTGTTAACGGCACAGAATGTTTTTCAAAGTGTTGTCAAACTGGCGAGCCAGCACAAACTGAAAAGACGTTTTATTTCGCATTAATCCAGAACACGGAAACGTGAGATAATAAATGTCCCCGTAGACTAGGACCGTACAACGAGATCAATCTCAAATAGAGTTGTTTCGTCATGTTACCTCCCAACACAAAGCAGTTGTTGGCGTTCTGTGCGTTCCCTTTGTCTTGATGGCTTAATAAATGTCATTTTGGAGATCATGCCATGACTGTACGTCTGTGCCTTCAAGAGAAACCTAGTATAGGTGTTCTTTTTTTTAATATTAACTTTTTAAAAAGAATGTGAAGACTGGAGTATGTTTAAAATGAAATCTGCTGGTGATAAGTGAATGAAAGTAATTCCCGTTATTAGAATTCATACAGGTATATGTGAATAATAATGCATGTGAATAGTATTTAAGTAACCATGCATTTACATGAAATTGTATATTATATAAGATATTTTTTACTTGTCCTGGGCGTGGGGCGTCTCCTATATGACTGCACGTGTGGTTTGGAGGGGTGAGAGCTAGCATGAACTTGCATTGTTAAGTACAGGCGCTAGTATATTCTCGGCAAGGACAACATAAGCCGTTGATCTACGACTATTCAGAATAAATATAAATGTTAGTAATCATAATTATACACATTTACTTTTATCAAGCATTCTTAAACTAGAAATGTAGATGTGTTTAGTTTTGAAGTTGTATAACCAAACAGAGGCCTATAAGCATGTGTCACTGTCATTCAAAATATGTGTTCCACCGAGGAAAACACTTTTTTCAAAGTTAATTTATTATTTATAATGTGTAATGACAAATACTACACATTGTAAATGCAACAAGTAAGGTACCTGGTTTTACATTATCTACTTATATATGAGTATCCTCTGCATGGTTTTTCAAAATACAGTTTTATTTATTTTAATATTGATTTAAAACAACATGTCCGAGTGTTGATGAAACAAACAGACCTGTAGGCCATTGAAACAATAAACACGTCAAAGTGCTCATCGTTGACATTTTCCTATCAGTCTAATGAAAGACAAGTCCTTTAGATCCATCACAAGCTGTCAAAGATTCCATTAACGATATTTTAGCTTTTTTTCTAACAGATTCAGACAGGTAATGAGCATGCACCAGCAAACAAGGTGAGGCCACTTTTATGTACACGTTGTATCAGAATTAGGCCGGTTAATTCGAGTGAACAGGTGCTTGAAAACCGTACGACAATAGGACGCGTCTATACTGCGAACAGATAACGTCAAAAATTGTGCCTCGGGATTTATCCGGTTTGTATTAAACAGCGGAGCAATGTGAGAGAAGGGGGCGAAAGGAAACGCAGTTGTTGAGTAGTTCATGTCATGCTTGGTCGCATACGGACACCTGTATAACGTTTTGTATGCGCAATCGTCATATAAACAGGTCTACAAGGTGTGGTTAGATAACCGGTTTCTAGATTGGTAGGTACTGGGTTCGAATTCCGTAGTACCGACTCCAACTCTAGTGAGTAGGTGTATACCACTTACTCTACTGGTTAACAAAGGCCGTGGTATGTGCTGTTCTGTCTGTGGGAAAGTGCATATCAGAGAATCCCTTGGTGGGCAGGCAGTCGGGGCAGATGAATTGTGTGTCCATGACAGACGTACTTGAACCTCAATTGGATATACGCACGTAAATAAGTTATAACTAACTAATAGAGCACTTTTAGTTGTTTTGGAGACTGGTTTGAATGAGAAATAACCCAATGGGTCCACTGAGAAGGATCGATCCATCGACCTTTCGAACCTCAGACGGACTCTTTCGCGGAACTACGCCCCGCGCCCTAGACTTTCGTAAAGCAGGCAGCATTGTATACGTTCTCGCTTCAGAGACGTTTACGGTATAAAAATCGTTATTATGTTTTTGTCGTATACTATTCATTGTGAATGAAAATCAGCTGGTAATGACGATCAATTATCATTGTTAATCTTTCAAGGGCGTATCATGGCTAGTGTTGCCGGAAAAGCCGACATGCATGACTGTCTTCTACTTTGTATCATGTGGACAGGGCTGAAATGTGACCTTAGCTATTTTTAGAAATGTCATATGGGAAACTCCACATAATACATTCAGCCAATGAAATAGTTCGTTTGTTTAACGACACCTCTGGAACACATTGGAACACAATCAGCGGTTATTGGATGTCAAACGCACGCGGTTATATTGGAACAGGGGAAACCCGCTGCCGCCACATAAGCTACTCTTCTTCGAATAACAGCAAGGGATCATTTATGTGCACTTCCCACAGGCATGGTAACACACACACGGCCTGTGATGGACCAGACGTGGAACTGGAAACAATACAACGGGTCCCCTGAGGAGGATCAATCCTTCGACCCATCGAGCCACAAACGGACGCTCTACCGCTGAGCTACGCCCCTCATCTCAGGCAATCAGATGCCACAGTATAAATTTTAACTGTAAGAAGCCGTAGTGAATAAATTGCCATGTGACTGGCATTGCCGATTCTTCTGATTATGTCTCATTTTCGAGTATGATTCGTTTTACTCTGATAGTTGACAAACTGAAGGATAGACAGTGTGTTGGCTTCACGACCCTCTTACAAAATGTCCATCTAGACCCTTGGCAGTCAGTATGTTCTCGGAGTTAGATCCGTTAGATCTTGAGTTTAAAGCGATAATGTCAATGTGCTTGCTACGCGAAGATAATGCTATTTGCAACATATCTCTAGCTCTTTGAAATTGTTTACTCACACAAAGTTCTGTGCGTGATATTGTTATATATTTTCTTACACACCTGTGGCTATATCGCTATATATGATAACAATTCGAAAACAACAGTCGTTGTTTACAGGGTCACTCGGGTCATCCACAATGTCACGGCTTCATTATTATTCTCAGATCGATTTTCAAAGTTTAGATTGGCTGCCCCGCACTGATACACCACTGGTCCATCAAAGGCCGTGGTATGTGCTATCCTGTATGCGGAAAAGTGCACATAAAAGATCACTTGCTGTTATTCGAAGAAGAGTAGCAGGTTTCCTCTGTGACCAAGAGTCGATATAGCCATGCGCTTGACATCTCACAACATCTTATTAATAATCGATGTGTTCCAGTGGCGTCGTTAAACAAACGAACTTCACCGTTTTACGCGTACGTAGATGGATAGCTTAACGCGTTTCAGGCAGTATAGCATTTATTTCTTCAAAATGATGTGTCAAGATATGGTTGATGATTTGTGGTAGCTGGCAGTCATCAACTCGTTTCTGTTACACCAACTTACGATCCATTCTGCAATACTACTATCTAATCGATATAGCAATGTCTGGCACCAACAGGTGAAGTAAATTAAATGTAATATTAGAATGATTAGGCCAACCAGTATTGACACGTAGTGATTTTGTTGACAGATACGGTGTTGCCTTGGCGACGAGCACCCCTTGTTTTAACGCCGTGTGATCTATGAGTCAATCGAAATTATTATAGTTGCCTGCTTGGTCATCCCGTAATAACCGTAAACCGTAAACCTGATGAAAAATAGTTCTGATGAAGGAAAACGTACTATAGAAAGAAGACTCTTTATGATGAAGTTGTCGTTATAATGTCCTATTGATCTTTGCTGGGGCAATAATGAATCGAGGATCAGCGTAAACCCAGAGACAATCGGAAGATGTTGAACTAATTCAGAGTGGGACAAAACCTGGATAATGTCTTGATATAATTATATCACACGGTAGTATACTATTATATTTTTGTCTACCTAGTTAAACTTACCAATTCAGGCATTACGTACTACTAGCATTGCTTGTATACTTTATTATGTAATTGATATTTACATTGTAAACGTAAAACGTGTGTATACATGTACTAGATATATATATATATTCACATTATAAATTGATATTTACATTGTGAACGTAACACGTTTATATGTAATATATAATATAGATTCACATGTGATAAATGTTTCACGTTTGTATATAAATGTTATATTATAACTATAAATGTTTCACGTCTATAATATAAGATAAATCATATTGTAAATGTTTCACTTTTGTATATGACATATTAGCATAGGAACGTTTCATACTTTTATATAATTTACAAGATTCACACTACATAAACAGTTCATATTTGTATAAAATTGTACAGGGCAGAAGTTAGTGTTAGTATGATAGAGGAAACCCGCTATTCCTATATTTGATAAGTAGCAAGGGATCTTTTATATGCACTTTCCCCACAGGCAGGTCAGGACGACATAGCATGGCCTTTGTTAAACCAGTTGTGGACACTGGTCGGTGTAAGCGGAAGTACACCTACCCATTCAGCTTTGCGGAGCACTTACTTAGGGTTGGAGTGGGTACTGGAATTTTAAATGCCAAATTCCACGAATGGGATTCGAACCCAGTCCGTACCAGTATTAAACCCGATACGTTAACCACTGCGCTACAGAGTCCAGTTACAAGTTCTTTTATATATTAAAATTGGTCTTCACACACAAACATCCTGGCGCTACAAGTTTGTCTCTTGTTTTCAAATTACCATGACCTTGAGTTTTTCAGTCGCTTAATATCGGAGCTCTCAATTTTTAGTGTTTTGAAAGATCACTCAGCTAGAATCGAAAAACAGCTGGTCACGGCAGCTGCATTCAATAAAGCACGAGTACTAATAAATATTGTATAGTTGTTTGCACAAGACGCATACATGCAGTGATCGATTTCTTGATGTTACATCGGGATGTGTTGACTGGCAACAAAACAAGTTTCTGCCAATACTATACATATATCTCTCCAGTGTACTTATCTTCTTTATTTATAAGCACACTGTCATGAAATAAATACCAAATTTGTGGGCTGTACCTGGGCTGTATTCGAATCAAACACCAGTATCGCCAGACAATATACCGGTATACGTTTTTAATGTATTTTTGAATGGAAAACATTTGAGAGAAAAAATTCATAAATATTATTCTAATAAGCACATTTTATTGTGTATACGACATCTACAATATCTCTTTATACCGTCCTTCTATTTTTGTTGTTGTTGAAAATCCACCAAAATGAATGCAAAAATGTCCGTTGGCGATTTAAAAAATCCAACAGTTCCACGACGTTTGGCCGTGGGATATATATTTGTGATCGACGTCACGATCATGTCTGGACGAATTGGAAACTGTTTCCGTTTTAACGGACACTATGTATGTATGTATATATAGTATATTAGTATTAACGTGTATGTGTCACGCAGAGTATTAACACACGTAACAGGCACTGATTGTCATCACTTGTGAACATTGGAACGCGGCTCCCCATTAGCCCAGATAGAACGTTTGTTCAATCAGTGGTGTGTAACATCCTGTCTGTGATAAAACGCATATAACAACTCCCTTGCTAAAAGAGTAGCTTATGTGAGGGTCATGTACTTCTTCTAACAAGCAATAGGAGATAAGTATTATGATAAATAGAATTGGTCAACTGTACGTGTATTTTCAACAAGGACGTCACAATATGAAACTACCTGTTCTTTAATTGACAAACCTATTCAAATGAGATATTTAAATCAGCTATTTATCGTCATACAACACTTGTGATTTCTTCGGTAATCAGATCAAGTAGTTATTATATAGAGATATTGCAAAAAGCAAATTAATTTGAAGTACACTGTACATTGTATTGATTATAATTATGACGTTTTACATTTTCGTATTTTATAGTAGTCTGTTTCTTCTATTTTACAGCACTTCATTCCTATTAACAGAATGGCTGCACAAATGGAAACATTTGCCTGCCAGATGATGGAGAACATCCACCGACTTTATACAGAACAAAGACACACGGATATTGAAGTCAAGGTGAAGGACAGGACTTTTCATTGTCACAAAATTATCTTAGCAGCAATGTCGCCGTATTTTGATGCAATGTTTTACTCTGGTATGATAGAATGCATTGACAATGTCGTACGTCTGCAAAGCTTCTCACCGGCTACATTTGAGATCGTTCTGTTGTTTCTGTACTCGGGAAAATGTGAAATCCACACAGAAAATGTCGAGGAGCTTTTGAAAGCATCGGCAATGTTTCAAATCTCCCTGCTTACACAATTATGTGAACAGTTTTTAGTGGACCACGTGGATTCCGAGAACTGCATTGCCATGTGGAAATTAGCGTCAATGCATCGATGCAAATTTCTTGAAGATAAATCCTTCAAGTTCATCTTAAGTCATTTTCAAGACATTATTCAAACAGATAATTTTCATCGTTTGGATAAAGATGAAGTATTATTAATTATTTCCCATGATGATCTTTGCATTACCAATGAAGAGCTTGTCAGTGATGCCATTTTCTCATGGTATAAATCGGATGATGTAGCAAGAAAATTGGACTTCGAGGAGCTCTTTGAATATTTGCGTCTGCCTTTGGTGAGTTCAGAATACCTTGTAAACTACGTAGACTGTCAGGAGGTGGTTACAAGCAGCAAGAGATGTCAGGACATCGTTAAGGAGGCAATCAGCTACCACATGCTTCCGGCAAGACGTCATGAAATCGTTTCTCCAAGAGTCGCATTCAGGAAGCATGCATCACACGAAGAAGTACTGGTAGTGCTTGGTGGCTACTCTCAATCAGGAGAGAAAGTCATTGACGTTCTTGGCTACAGTTTCCGTCAGGAGAAATGGTTTATATTGTGTCCCCTCATCTACAAACTAGGTCGAGAATACGCCTGCTGTGTTTATGGAAATGATATTTACGTATCTGGTGGTTCACAGCGACTGCAAACTCTTGTGAAATTCTCCGCGGAGTACAATGAATGGCAGAAGTGTGCATCAATGATCCAAGGTCGCAGACGACACGCAATGGTGGCCGTGGGCGAGTCTCTGTTTGTTATTGGAGGGTATGATGACGCAGTGAACGATGAGGTGAAGAGAACATTGACTGACATAGAAGAATACAATATCAGTACGAGCTGCTGGCATAGCGTGGGCACTCTGGCTAAACCCGTGCGATCTATGTCATCTGCTGTTTCCAAAGAAAAGATATTGATATTTGGTGGACTTCTTCGCAGTGAACACGAAACTGCCGCAATACAGTCCTATGATACGCGCACACAGAACTGCACAATAGTGGGTGATCTACCTCTGTGCTGTAAACTCACAAGAAGTGTGACATTTGATAAAAGAATATTCATTTTCTGTACCGACGGAACAGTTATCGAAGTGACTGATGATCAAAAATTTAAAGTATTTGCAAAAATTCCCAACTTCAATCGGAGACGGTTTGGTGTGATTGCAAATGGCAAATTTGTTTTTATTCTCGGGGGCGAGTCTGGGGAGGATGTTTTGCGAGATATCTTTAAATTCAATCCTCAAAATGGAGCTGTCGTAAAGCAGACACATTTACAAATGGCTCCTGCTCGTGCTAACTTTGGGTGTGCAAAAATTGTTATGAAAAAGAGAAACCTGACAACTGAATGGGTGGAAGATTCTTAGTGAATTGTCACCGCGCTTTTGTATATTCTGAACCACACTTTTGAAGTGACAATCAAAATTTTATCAGTTCCAGTATGTAACATATAGGATTCCTGTCACATAGCCACCATAATGTTATTCCATCCAGTTTATTTGACAACAGGGAGCGGGGATTTGGCGAGTACATGGTCGCATACTATCCATTTAGTCAGGCGCTTGTGCAAGTGTTTGCGCGCGCGTGCGCGTGTGTTGGAGGGCTGATGGGGTTGTAGGGCATCGAAACTCCCTCGTGCTGATTACTTTCATTTATATTAGAAAAACGTTTTTAAAGTACATTTTTATGAAAGGTATGCTGTGACCAACTGTTAAAATTTCTAGGAACGCGCTTGGATCGAGGATGCATGCATTTTAATATTCTAACCTAATATGGACGACTTTATAAAGCACACAAGAGGGATAAAACAGGCTTCTAAAAATTATGATTTTCTTAAGGTGTTGCATCTGCACGTGAACTCACTAATACTTTATCGAGAATGTTTATAAACACCTTTATGTAACACCGTATGGCGTTCTGTTCTATTCTGTTCACAATGTTAGAAGTCGTTCAATGACCATTGATGATGTAACGACCGAAAGATTATTGTGATTGTTTTCTACTACTAGTACCATTACATTTTCTATGCATGTGAAATCAACGTAGTTTTTTCTTTCTTTTGTGAATGCCGTGTGGACCACGATTGTGACATTCTTAACTTAATATGTAATTAAATAATTTTTGAAACTCCTGGCAAAACCCAGGAAGTAACAGTCATATTCCACGGTGCTATAGAAGACTTTACGAAGTCAGGTGGTTATAGACATATATAATTATGTGAATTTCAATTTTCACAAATATATACATGTATATATTTTTTATTTCATTACCTTATCGGTTACCATTGTAGAAGTCAGATGCACTAGTAATGACGTCATCTTGCTTCCTGATAAGAGATGTTGCAGGGATCAAAAACTTCGGTTACGTTTACAAGATTGGAATGGAACAATATTATCTTCACTGACAAGTCATGGTTTCACCTCAATATAGTTACTGATCTTTCTCCATCGTTATAAATGGTGGAGGATATACTTTTACGGAGTCTTTCCTTGACATGACACATGATAAGCACTACAAGATATGTTATAGAACACTACTGAGGCGTGCTCCAACAATCTTGTTTGATCAGTGATCATATATAGGCGCGGGGCGTAGCTCAGCGGTATTTAGCGTCCACCTGCGGCTCGATCCTCCCCAGGGGTCCCGTTGGGTTATGTCCTATTCCAACCAATGTTCCACGACTGGTCTATCATAGGCCGTGGTGTGTGCTATCCTGCCTGTAGAAAAGTGCACATAAAAGATTCCTTGCTGTTGTGAGAAGAAGTGTAGACTATGTGGCGGCAGCGGGTTTCCTCTGTGATCAAGTGTCGACATAACCGTGCGTTTGACATCCAATAACCGCTGATCAGTGATGTATCGTTGGCTTTCCCGACACTTGTCCACGCCAATGTTAGACGCACCAGCAGCTGCTGACTGAGAATTGGTTTTAGTGTCTACCACTCTGAGTCTCGATACCGTTCATGGGCGTCACTTGGTGGAGGACAGGGGGCGACATGTCCCCCTCCACCACTTTTTGGAGTGGGGGACCAACTTGCAAATGCCCCCCACCCCACTTTTTAGAATACATAACACATTACCACGCAGTAATGTATTGTAAATACCATACATACCACCAGAATGCATCTGTTCTGGGTGAACGGAGGTTGCTCAAAAATATATTTGTCACAAACGGTCCCCCACCCCACTTCTCTTCAGAAAATGACGCCCTTGGTACCCTTAATGTCTGCTGAACTGCTGATACTACGTTGTTGTAGCCCATTATAGTGCACTAAACAACATGGCTAAGTACGCCTATCACGATGTGTATTTTTCCTGCAAGTTTAAACACATATATATATACAAAAATTATTTTCGTTAATATTAATTGTGGCACTGATTGTACAATTTTAACATTAAATAAATATATACCACAACTCATTCTCTTATGACTTCAATGTGTTTTTGATAAATGTTCCATAAAGAATTTGATAAAGGCAGCAGAAATATATGTTTATGATAATAACTATGACTGTGCTATATATTATTTAAGAAGCAGGCCCGTACAGAAGTTAGTGTTAGTATGATAGAAGAAACCCGCGACTCTGGATAAGTAGCAACGGATCTTTTATATGCACTTTCCCACAGACAGGACTGTACATACCACATATGCCATGAAAGAGATTCGAAGCCAGTACCTACAAGCCTGAAGCCCGAAACGTTAACCTAAAGCCTAAATTTTAAGGTGTCTAGCAGATCATCATCTTTGCTAGCCAAGCCTTATTTAGGGACTCCCCATCTATTAATAGACTCCATTAATATACGGAATGGTACACCTTGGCTAGCGAAGATGGCAGATCATATGAAAAGGCATGAATGCAATAAAAAGTAAAATTTTGATTGTATAAAACACGTCCTGTGCCTTTGTGCTTGCTTATTTGAAAGAACATGGGAGTTAAACAGGGGCTCTATTGAAACAGATGCTCTCAAATGTATCTCCTTGGACATTCTGGCTGCGCATTTAAAATGGCACGGGAGCGGCTCCTTGGGGCGAAGGATCGATCCTCCTGAGGGGACCTGTTGGCTTATGTCCTATTCCACGACTGGTATATCAAAGGCCGTGGTGTATGCTATCCTGTCTGTGGGGAAGTGCAGATCCCTTGCTGTTATTCGAAGAAGAGTAGCCTATGTGGCGGCTGCGGGTTTCATTAGTTATGTGACCAAGTGTCCGTATAACCGTGCGTTTGACATCCAATAACCGCTGATTAATAATCAATGTGTTCCAGAGGTGTCGTTAAACATGTATACAAACTTTATCTTTAAAATGGCACATGCAATGAAAAAGGGCCTAATCGAATTTAGATCTGCTGAAAAAGGATGTCTTTGGGGAATCTTGACTATTCATTTGAAAGCACATTTATTGAAAAACTCACTGGATTGAAAAATAAATCCATAAATATAAAATGAAAAAAGGCGCTTTTCAAGTTTGATGGGGTAGGCTATATAATAGGGGGCCAGGCTGACCCGTGAACATCGCACTATTAAATCCGTATTACAAAAAGCATAAGACCGAAAACATGGCGTTCTCAGAATGATGTAAAAAAGTAAAGTTTGATTTATTTAACGACGCCACTAGAAACACATCGATTATAAATTAGCGGTTATTGGACGTCAGATGCACGGTTATATCAACACTTGGTCA
>JAUTCZ010046684.1:0-11838 GCA_032273805.1 Melanodrymia brightae | reverse complement strand
TTATTTGGCAATAATGTTGAAATGGTATTGTTAAATGTGCGTAGAGGTCTAAAAGCCTTGCCTGAGCATTCCTTTAAGTCTCTAAGGTTGTGATTTAAGTTCTGAGAAAAAAACAAACCCTAGACATAAATTTTGGACGTTTTTGACTTAAGTCTTCAGTTTCCTCCTGAAGTGTCTCAAGAATTCTACACAAACTTAAGCTTACGTTGTTGTCTTACCTTATTCAATTTAATGAAACTTAAGTCAAACCTTAAGAAAAACGTAAGTTGTTTGATAAATACCGCCCCTGGAGTATAGGTCCATGCTAGGGAAAATATTCAGTTTTATTAGGCAAAAAACAGATAGTATTGTTTCCGGTTTCCCGACCGACCGAATTTTTGGGTTGGAGCTGGTACTGGGATTAAAAATTGCATATTCCATGAATAGCATTCAAATCCAGTACCCTCCAGTCTCAAACTCGATGCGTTAACCACTGCACTCAGAAGCCGGTTGTGAAAATTACGTTTTATGCCTTTACGAACAAACCCATTAACACAGATCCGAGTGCGATATTGGAGCTACAGAGAATCACATTTCCACGGCAACATTAATTTGGTTTTGATAGCTGGAAATTGTCTTTCCTATATATTTGGTCATTTAACACACACTAACAAACATAAACCGTGAGGAAAAACATTTTCTTCAGATGAATTTAGGCCAAATTCTATTACCCAATCACTCGGTTTCAAGATTGCATTAAAGATAAAAAGATAAAGTTTGTATGAGGATCAATACTAAGGCGCCACCAAAAAATTAATTAGTTTATCAACCCCGTCCGCATAACAAATAACCCTGCATCAAAATTATAAATTTTTAAATTGACTATCCACCTTTAATACATGTACATAATACTACATTATAACTTAATATACTCTTAACATGTGAAATTCCATGCTCTTGTACATTTAGTTATACATTTAGTTGTACATTTATTTGTAGTGTTCACTTGTACCTTAGAAAAACTATTTAAAAATTAAACTAAAATCTGCCCTTCCTCATTAAATTTACCTATTGTAAATATACATACATGTACATGTATTATTTAGTGATGGCTATCTTTGCTCCAGTTTTCTTTTATGTTGGTGAAATTAAATTATTCGGTAAAGAAAAATAGGCCCACATATGTACACTGTACATGTACATGTGCCTTAACCCTATAAAAATGTTTAGGGCCTAATGTAAAACATTATGTTGCGATATTTTTCAGCAAGAAAATGTGATAAATATTTCCCTGGTTACATTGTGTTTGCCCTCTATGGAAATAAAATTTACAATTAATATTTTTAATATGCATGGACATACATGTACAATACAGTACAGTATACATTGTACATGTACAGTATGATGCTTTTCAAATAATTTATCTTTCGAACCCATTGACCCCAACATCCTTGATTAATTACAATGTAGCAACTTAAGTTTACCAAACAAACACACTAAAAAACCTGTTTAACAATTCCGTTTCAAATACAAAAAATCTTCAAGAAATCAATACATGTATAAAAACCTACTCAATGAGAACCAATTGAAGAAAGTAATTATATTACACTAAGAGCGCTGATCAATGATGTAACGATGTAGTGTTAACAAAGCACTATTGAATAGGCAAATATGTGACGTAAATTCATAAGGGACCCAGACCATGCATAAATGTCAATACACTGTACATGTAATATGTGTGACAATCTGAACAACATTATGTTCAGAATGGGAGGTGGGAATGGGTAAAAGACATGTTCGGTGGATTGCTTTTCATTAAAAACCATTGATCTACTGTTTATCAACATTTGATTGTTATTATTAATATTATTATTATTATTAAATTAGTGTTTAATGACATCCCAGCACGAAAAAAAGACATCGGCTATTGGTTGTCAATATGTCGTATAAGTGTATAGAGGTGATATATATATTATATGTGGTAAAATCTAAAACAATAGTGTAAAGGATACATTGTATGTTGTAGTACACAAAACATATCACAGATTTTAGTCCTAAAACTTGCCAAAACATTTTTTCCCCTAAGAAATTTTAAAACCAGCCTTGCGTTTAATAGCGCGGGCGTTCTGCTACCGATACAAACCGTTTTGACACCGATGTTTGCATCTAATATAAATGAATGTGATATGATAGTACACGATCAGTACCAGTCAAATTGTTTGTGTCGGTAGCAAAACGCTCGCGCTATTGAACGCAAGGATTGTATCACCACTGCTTTGGTTGTGATTCGTGAGTGTACGTCATCTCGATTTATCGTAATATCTCGTCGATCATGCCTTGTGCATAAATACGCATTTGGCTATATGTATACATACTCACGGTTTTATCGTTTAACTTTTACAGGAATAATGTTGAAGGTTTAAATCACCGTAAATTATTATCATTACCTATTCTGGAGTAGGCCTATACGTGTAATCTGTGGCAAAAATTCGTGAGAATCTAGAACAGATATACACTATGTATACACCAAAACAGATAACCCAGAATGATAAAAACCACCTATATATTATCTTTGTCTATTCTCAGGGTTTTACGAAAATCTACCAACAGTTCTTTCCATGCGGTGATCCAAGCAAGTTTGCCTCGTTCGTTTTCAACGTGTTTGACGAAAACAAGGTGAGGCGGGAAATCTGTCAAGTAAAACCTCTTTCGTGCGTCTACTGTGAAACATCGCATTCAGCTCATCGAATTATTACGTTGTATTTGGCGGAATGCTTACGATGTGAAAAGTCTTATAGACGATTGCACACGTGTAAGAAATGCCAAAGGCATTTTTAGAAAACTGGTCCGAGAAATGTTTGGGAAATATTTCTATCTTATCTTGCAAGTGTTGAGCTAACTTGATATACATAAACAAACAGAAAACCTACTTGTTCTCATCAACCGTATAAGTTGAAGTAAAGTGTAAATATTTCAACTTCTCGATATTTTTTTTCCGGGCATTTGTTTTGAAGACGCACCGGGTTGCCACATAATATAATGACGTGCAGTAATATAGGGAATGCACGTAAGTTTACGTGTGTGATGAACGAGAGTTCCCCTCATGTTGATGACCTCTCGTATTCTCCTCACCACGTGGGTTCTAAAGTGCAATCTGATGCAGACATCACAGTTACTATTGTTACACTAGATGATGACACAACTGATGTTACTCATAACACGTTGTGGGCGTCGGCAGATGGCAGCCACTGGGGCAGGTGAGGGGGTGGGGTGGAACTGGGGATAACGTCAGGGAGGAATGCGGGTGCAGAAGACGAAATGTGTCCTACTATAATCAACCTGATTGTACTAAAACAATGTCCTAATAACATGAAGAATTATAGGCTACATTTAGTGAACTGTTCACAAAACTAGTTAATGTAAACAAAATTAAATGTTCATTTTATATGTATATACACATTATTTATATAGGATTTTTTTTTATTGTACATCATTTTAAAAATACGTACAGTGTATTCACGTTGAAAGACAGCAGTTTAGTATAACTACCACTATCAGCAGAGCGAATTATACCCATTCTGGCCATCGCATGCTTCAATCCATTTACACATGATCACATTGAAAAGCGATGTGCTAACTTCTTATAGTCGTTTATCGTCTGCTTGAGTTGGCACGTTTCTTATGTACGTCAGTAGTAAACTGGATTCTAAACTTGTTCAACAGAATACTATTATAGGTACCTGCTGGAATGTTCATTATTCCCCATGTAAATTTGCTTATCACTGTATTGCAGGATGGATTTATTGAATTTCACGAATTCTTGCAAGCATTATCTGTGACGTCAAGGGGCAACGTGGAAGAGAAATTAAAGTGTAAGTTTGTAATGTGCACGTGGATAGATGTTCAATAGGAGAGTGGTATAAGTACCAGGTGGGCTCCGTAACCAGCCTTGCTAAAACAATTGGAGGGCGTGTGTTGGGTGGGGAGGGGGAGAAGGGGTGGAGGTTTTGGTGGGTGATAAGATTGGGTACTTCTAAATATTCTAAACAGTAAATATAGATAAATAATAAAGTTCATACAGTTAGCCTATAAGTATGTGTTACGTCCGGGGACTTGTTACAAGGTTTTGTTTTAGCTTACTGATCGAAGCCAAGATTCTGTTAATACCTTTTCTCCAGAACTGGGGATAGATGTGTGACGTTGACGAGGGCATGAGTAGTATGTGGACTACTGGCATGACACTTGGCACACAAAGCTAACACTATGTATATGACGAGAAGTTACACAGCTGTAGTGTTGCACACTATATTGAAATACTACTATCTAAATCTTAAAAGACTGAGATATTCATGTATTACCCTTATTATGAACTTCAGCATAGTGCTAACCATGACATGCTATATTACACGATGCCTGCAATAACACACTATACTATTAGCGTTTAGATTGTGGTAATATCTGTATATAGTGTGATGTTTTAAATGTAGCCTATACCATAACGTTACAGGGGCGTTCAAGCTGTATGATCTGGACAGTGATGGTTTCATCACGAGAACCGAGTTACTGGACATTGTGGATGCGATCTACAAGATGGTGGTGAGTGCTTTCTTTGACGCTTACAAGTTCGCAACGATGTCATTTACCATCTTGCAAAGAGCTGTAGCTTGCGGGAATGCAAAGCTGTATACAGGGACATGTGCAGCTTGAAATCTTTTTATGGGATCATGTAATTATTACTGGATGACGTCATACGGTGATGAGTTCTATCCTGTTAAAGATTGGCTGGATTTCAAGTTCTATGCTCCTATATTTCAATTTTCACACATTTCCGCGAAACTCATGCGTTTACAATAATATCTCAATGTCACGTCAACAGATTTAAATCTCACGAATACTTTAATCAGTAAAAAGTGCGATTGTCCTCTTCAATTTTAATGAAATTATACGATGTATGTGTTTTGTGCTATTAATATGAATATTAAGAAAAATGTGTCACCATTATATATTTTTGAAGTCTGACATATTGGAAATAGCTGCAGTTATATTCTAAATTACAGAACCCTACATCAATAATCTCACTCATTGAAAACGCTGTATACAGGTTGACAGCTCTCTGATTTGTATTTCAAATACCCTCATATGTGTTGTTTTGTTTAAGAAAAACGACTTGTTATTTCCAATCTAAAAGAGTAGCCTGTTTGCTTGCAGGGTATTTCTTTTTTCGTGCTTTAGAATACATATTTACCACATACTGGGCTGCCATTAAAGAAACAGTTCATTAATTTGGAGACGAATCGGACGTAATGGTTTTTACGATTGGTTTGGACTTCTTGAAAATCCGGTAAACACTGTCCAATTGTTTGCTGTTCTCGGTACGGTTTGTTGGGATTATACCAAATGGCCAATCGATGCTAATGCAATGCACTGCCACAGTTTCTTTGAAAATGAGAACGTGCATTTTAAAGAGTATACCAAATTACCTAAACCATTGCTAATCACCTAGAAAGCCGACAACACCGAAATCCACTACCCAAATTAACTACATGTATAAAGTATTACACTTTTGTTTTTTTAAATAGTCTACGAATGTTTCTACATTGTATTGAATGTCGTTTTTTTTTCATATTCATTAAAACAAATCCAAACCCAGCAAATTATATAATTATACATGTATATTATATGTAGTTGATTCAGCATTTAAAACCTTTCGTCCGTGGTTATTTTAACTTAAACCTATTAAAACCATGTACATGTACTATTATTATGGATTTACGTATAATAGGCCTACAATCTTTTGGACTTAAATACGGCTGATGTATGTTGTCTTGGAGGCCATATGTCATACACATGTGTGGGTATAGCTCAATGAACTTGTGATTATTTTCAGGGCGGAATGGTAAAATTACCAGAAAATGAAAATACGCCTGAGAAAAGAGTAAACAGAATATTCGAAGTGATGGATAAGGTATGTGTATGACCTAGTTAATATATCACGATGAAAAAACCTTCAACTGGAGGTAAATGAAAACAACCTTTACTAACAAATTAATAATAATTACATACTTCCGGTTTTTATATTAATATTTGTTTAGGTACTGTACATTACAGAAAACTAGTTTAGTGTAATAATGTTTGTATTTGTCAATTTGTTTTATCATTTTATTGAGGTCTATAGATGCAGATGATTGGCGTTGGGGGCAACTACATACATCATCATCATCATCATCATTATTATTATCACAGAATAAATTTTGAACAATACACAAACAACTTTCTGGTGTAGGCCTAATAATAACTATTGTTGTTTTGTTTCAGAATCGAGATGATAGACTGACTTTTGATGAATTTCTTGAAGGTTCTAAAGAGGACCCCACTATAATCCAAGCTTTGACACTTTGTGATGCTGGTCGAGGTTGATGGAGTTGCTTTTAACTACTGCTGATGAACTGTGAAACGGAGGCCATTCATTATCTGTTTGGCTTCTGGAAGATAAATGTTGTTATGGCCAATTAGCTGTCAGCACTGGTCACCTGACAACGAACAGCCAATCATAACCCAATCTATTTTTAATTATGCAAGTTGCGGAATTGAAATTACTTTTGAATTAAAAAAACTTAACAATGAAGAATCCGACTATGCTATTAATGCAAGGATGGTATGAGTTGTATTTCTGTGTTCAGAAATAACCAGCAGTCTAATAATATATCATCAGATGGCAATGCATAATGGAAGTGTAAATATTATTTCAAATTGCGAACGAACAAGTGTTAGATTATATATTGCTAAATGCTATTTAAAATGTGATTAAATAACAACAGAGGTGCAAAATAATAGCATGGATTGCAAAATAACTGAGCTACACAAAGCTACAATAATTTCAAAACATTTTAATGTGTTCTTGGTATAAATTTCATGGTTATGCAGGATAAAATGTGTTTTAAATTACTTTCTTATGATTATTTAGGTTTTAAAACATTTAAAAGGTTAACAATTTAGTACACCTACAGTATGTGAACGTTTCTATAACACTTCCTCTTTGAAATAGATCTCTGTTCTCTATGGAGAGCAATCAAGTGTTTTATAAATACCCACAAAAAGTAATGTAAATTAGATGGTGTCAGTACAAGATATATACCCCGGTATGATTAATTTCACATAATAATATAGCATAGGTCAGGCTTGTGATAATGGTAAACAACATAGCACATGTATCAGGACTTGCATCAATATACATCATGTCATGTACTAGTACATGGCGAATTCAAGTAAAACTGTTTATGCCATCCTCACCTTCAGGACTGACTGACTACCTCTGAGGCAGTTTGTAAGCCGCACGTATATATATACTGAAACCTTTGCACAATTAGTACTCATTTATTGGTGAAATCCTGTTTTAATTATATAATAATGAATGAATTATTATTTCTTGTTTATTTTAAGTTATAGTCATTTGTCATGTTCGGAAATATTGCATAAAATAGGATATTTATAAATTAGCAAATAGCCTATAAGATATAAAAAAAAAAGATTTGAAACGACCAATGAGTTTAGTAAAGGATGTGTTAACCAAGTTAAATTTATGGTTAAACATTTGAATTTGTTGTGCAAACAATTGAAAAACAAAACCCTACATAGGCCTACTATACGCCTATCCTAAACCACTGCATCTGACAGTACAACAGTGTCTAATGAGGTAGGAGAAGAGAAACATTCATCACTGTATATGGACACTATGTAGTGTCATCTACAGACAGCTCATGCACATGTTGTTAAATAACATTAACTCGTCATAGGCATATTTCAAAATGCCTACGAACGTTTGAGAACATTATGTTAATACATGTATGCCTGATACCATCTTAATTTAATATCAGCAAAGTAATGCTGCCTACGTTTCTTGAAAACTCAATGCATTATAATTAGGACGTCATACTATGGTTAATATAATACCTGTATCGTTAGTTTATACATACATTTCCTTAGTAGATCTACTTTTTGGTCTACTTCTATTTACATTTGATTCCTAATCTTACAACGGGTTTAATTTATCTGTGTCGTTTTAAATTATTAACACTCTAGTCCTTGTAATGGAAATGTTTATTGTGTGTTGTTTTATTACAGTAATAAACATGTCTGTACTAATTTTAAGCCGAAATGCATTTCCAAATCACTACCTCTAGTTCGAAGAAAAATTCTTAATGTGAAAGTCATGTGGAAATTTTGAAGCCGTTACTCTTTCAAACTGCACGCTGTGAAGAGTTACCTAAAAAGTAAACCAATTTTATGGGCCATATAGACTTGAAGGCTAGACTTCCGTTTTAATTGGGTAAAATAAATTTGTGTCGCAAGTTTTACCTTTGAAATGTCAATTTTATTTTAACAATATTTGAAATGAAGGTGGATGCATGCATGACTGCCTGCCTGCGTTTTAAATATATTCTATAATTATAATAAAACAAAGCACATTTTCTTATGTATCAAATTAAAACCATTTCCCAGTTCGCTGCTTAATTCAGAGCAACCCAATTGAACTTTGACCTCTCCTGATGTTACAAATGACACACAATCTGATTAAAATTAGATCATCATTCGCTACCTATAGTCCGCCGTCAGCAGACGATGGATCCGATTTTACTCAGATTGAAATGAAACCTTACAGACTTGTACTCTCGACCAGTCTAAGATAGAACATCTGGTATAGTAGGTGAGAAGCTACATGTTTAAATTATTTGTATATTTGAATTGGTTTTAATGACCACTATATTATATCACATGAATATATTTAGTAGGTGAGAAGCTACGTTTAAATTATTTGTATATTTGAATTGGTTTTAATGACCACTATATTAACTAGTTTAATTTCATTATTTGCTCGTCAGCAATTCGTTGTAGATTTACTGTAATTTTACACTGAAGATAATTATTATCTGTTATCTGTTTCTCTCTGCGATAAATAGATTAGTGTGTGTATCATTGCTAATGTAATAATTACTAAACAATTATTTTTTAAATGTTAATTGGAGGATGTTCTAAAACTTCTTATTTATTCTCCACGTATCAAAATTGAATACTTTTTAATAGAAATACAATTTTGTCTTTTGTAATTTCTAATGATTATTAGTGTTTTTCAATACGACTGCATTTTGTAGTTAAAATTAATCTATTGATATAATATATTAATACCCGGTTTATATATTTTATATTTTGAAAGAGATATACGAAGGATGAATAAAAGGCGTAAGGCATATATATATAAAATAGATTAAAATCGGTTCCATCGTCCGCTGTGTATATTATATAATATATATATATATATATATATATATATACATTGTATCTCAATTAAATAAAAGTATGTTGTATTACTTTTATAAATGTATCGTTTCTTATGTTACTTAGAATTTCTATTCGGAAAAGTGGGCAGCTGGTGCATTTTTTGTAGACAACTTTAGTACAACGTAACAACAGTATTAATATACAAATTATACCATCACTGCCCTACACCATTTATTCATCCTTCGTTTATCTCTTTCAAAATAAATATATCGATTAGACTACTATAGCATGTATCATGAAGTTTATAATGAAACAAGCAGTATTAGTTTTTATTTATATATTTTTAAAATATCAATATTAATCATGTGCATACAATTTGAATTTTGCATTTTTCTTGTCAGACCTACTTCACAAGAAAAAACCCACCCCCCAAAAAACAAGATTATTCGGTGAGACAGGTAATTTGAAATTTGATATAATTGTTGAAGAGGCTAATGTAGTCAGAATCGTAATCCCCAATAGCAACACAAATACAAATTCAGGTGTTCCTTGTTTATTGTAGTTTAGTCATTTTTTTCAATATTAGCCAACGATTGCTTACCGAGTGGTCAGTGGCCGATATCTGCGCAGGTCCATTTTAGACTATATTACGATAGAATATTTCGTATACAGTATCACATGAATATATTTACATCACTTACTATATAAATTATAGATTGAGACGAAATATAGATGTTATCAATATTACTATTACTGTTTCAATTTTGCAGACTTTTAATTGATTTAACAAGCATATAGAAGTCTTTAAACAAATATTTCTATGCATTTTGTATGTACAAATGAAACTATCTTGTTATATTATATGTGTAATTCCTCAAATTTACGAAACAATAAACATCTCTGTATCGTTGATGTCACTTTTCTTCTTCTGCGTTCAAACACTGTTATATGTCACTTTAAATCCACTAACCTCATGAATATTCATGTAGACATATTGTCAGAAAGACAGAGTCTAGGCATAAGTATGTGTGATGGCGCTTTACTGGGCGGGAGCGGGACGTAGCGCAGCGCAACGCAAAAACGTCTACTTAAGGTATGATGGGTCAAAGGATCGATCCTTCTCTGTGGATTTTTTGGGTTATTTCCTTTTTGTAACCAGTGATCAATAACAGGTTCATCCTAGGCTATGGTGTGTGCTTTCCAGTCTGCGGGAAAGTGCACATAAAAGATCTCTTGCTGTTATTTGAAAAAGAGTAGCCCATGTAGAGGAAGTGTTGATATAGGTATACACAAGGTGAGCTAAAACAAAACAAAGTTTTGATTGTTTACAAAACTTCCATCAGTAAACATGTGGTGTCGTTAACAAACAAAAAACAAACACTTTTAATGACAAGAGACATCATATTGACAACTGAAATGTACAAATTGCTTGAAAGAAGCAGCATTATAAATAATTACAAGTTATATATACACTATATTACAAGCTTAAAACATGATAATGTTAAAACAGACAGCTTAATTAAAGATCAATTGACCTAAAAATAAGATCAAATTGGACTCTCCCAGACCAATATATTAAAACACAAACAAGAAATGATAATGTCTCTCAATAGAGACTTTCAGAGTACTAATACCCATAAACAGCGGCAAGGACTTTGGTTCATAGAGTAACGTTTTATTATAACCAAGTATGCAAGAAGACATAAAAAAATCGAGAATTTTTTTTACATTAGGAAAGCGGTAAAAGGACACCTAGAACTGCACTGAAAATCATCAAACCATTATATACTATGATCATCATGACAAACCATACCAATATACAAATAATTCCTTGAAAAATATGAAGATGAAATAACAAGATTTTGTAATAGTCACCAGATGAATGGGGGCAATAGATGTGTAAATCCCATCAGAATTTCAACATGCCCTTTTTTTATTATTGATTTCAAGCATCATTTTTCTGATTAGGTATGTAAAACTTAAATGCATGCGTATCTAAAGATGGTGTAAACTTTCAAATAAACAGCCAGAATACAAAGAAAATGCTTTAGAGAACATATTTTTCAATGGTTTCATCTTTGAATTGCATGTGCCTTTTAAAGTGACCAGCCAGAATGTCCTAGAATACATTTGATAGCATCTATGCTTTAATAGTGCCCTGTTTAATGAAAGTGCCCCGTATCAAATGAACAGTCAAAATGTCTTAGACCATGTGTTTACATTTACATTTACATTTTAATAGAGCCCCCTTTGATTGCACGAAGCTGTTGAACTGAATACCCAGAACAGACCTACTTTTAACAGTGCCTTTCAAATAACAGACAAAATGCCCTAGAATGTATTTTACAACATCTATACTTTACAAACATTTTACGGCACTCCCATAAAGACCATGCCCCTTTTTAATTTCATATGCACGTTCAAATAATGTACCAGATATCACCCAAAATGCATTATACCAGGTACAGTATCAAATTATTTTGGGGATCTGGCATAAAATAAACACCAATCCAGGGTATGCACTTGGGATATTTTTTGACTGGCCAATCGGGCCACTCACAGCAACACTTTGACTCGCCCGTA
>JAUTCZ010046673.1:0-11838 GCA_032273805.1 Melanodrymia brightae | reverse complement strand
AATTTCTGAATGTTGTATTTGTTCGTTTCTCTCATTTTATTCTCTAATTAAATCATGGCAAACGGTGCTCCGTTCGCATCATTAGAGATCGAGGTAACCTCCAGGCAACCTGAACGACCGTTCGCCTCCTATTCTAAGGCCTGTGTATGGAAGAAATGTTTTTATTAAATGTACTACCTTAATTTTCAGGGAGAGGAGGCGCTTCTATTTATGGAAAATACTTTGATGATGAACCTTGCGATGAATTAAAACACACAGGTTAGTGGTGTTGTCGATAATTAAACATTTGAATTAAATAATTTATATTTATGTATTTTAATAATAAAAAAACTAACTATATCAAAGGGCGTGGTGTGTGCTATCCTGTCTGGGAAAGTGCACATTAAAGATCCCTTGCTATTATTCAAAGAAGAGTAGCCTATGTGGCGGCAGCAGGTTTACTCTGTGACCAAGTGTTGATACAACTGTGTATTTGACATCCAATAACCGCTGATTAATAATCAATGTGTTCTAGAGGTGTCGTTAAACAAACAAACTTTATCTTTAATTATACAATGTATCCTGGTGTTTGCCTGTTTCAATATTATTTTGCGTACTTTCAGGTGCTGGCGTTCTGTCTATGGCAAACAGCGGACCGAATACCAATGGAAGTCAGTTTTTCATAACACTTGCACCCGTCCAGTGGCTGGATACAAAACATGTTATTTTCGGCCGTGTTCAAACTGGGATGCAAATTGTTAAACGGATGGGTAGAGTTGAGACAGATAACAATGACCGACCATTAGATGATATTAAGATAGTGAGATCATCAATCACGCCGTCCTGATGATTTGCTGACGTACGGGTCGTACTCATGTTTCATTCATAAATCTCATACACATTTCATTGTCACTATCCAAGGATTTATCCAGCCTTTATGGCTCTGGTAACAATAGCTCATAATTAGTAAAAGTCACCACAATTAATCGCGACTTTGCATGATGCCGTACATACTATTTTTAATGTATTAAAATATATTTAAAAATATAAATACAACAAAGAATGTAGCAAGTTAAAAATGGTACCGTTTCTTCAACTAATGATGAGTACTCTCGGTACCTATTATGAGTATCCTAAAATGTAAATTGGAACAGAAAGATCCCTTTTTTAATAACGTACACTGGTGTAAAATCATTTTTGTTTCAATGTAATTTTGTTCCGAATTATGAAAAATCAAACTAATTTTTGCAAATCCATAATCTAATGGAAACGAGCGAAAAATCTTGGATAAATCCCTATTATCATTAATGAATGAGTGAAGTTAATGAAGGTGTAAGATGAACAGGTAAACAAACCTAAATACTGCATATTTACTTATACCAGTTTAAGGGGGATAACTTGGATAAAAATGTTTCCAAATTACATGTATATATTGGTGCCATTGACATTCTACATCTGTACTTTTAGTTCAGCTGTGTCCACTGCCATAGAAATTATGTGTGTACATTTGAAAACGTGTGTAACACATTTAGTGAGTGGGTGTCTAAAGTGTAGTGTCTGATTTTGTTAATTATACAGGCGATGCTGAAACCGATTTATCAAGGCATATCTTACAAGCATGTACCGTAGTGAGATTCTAAAATGGAGTACATCTGGTTCAATAGATCATGAATAATGCTAACTATTCGGACAACTCGTCAGTCCTGTCCATGTATGCAGGGTGTGCACTTTACGGTCGCCCATGGATACTCAAAATAACCTCGGGCAAGTCAAAATCTTAACGTGTCGCCCGCATGGCGACCGAACATTTAAAGTGCAATTTAAGTAAGGGTTTTTTTTTAAACAAAATTCGGTTGCGGGCCATTCAAAAGTTGTACGGGCGAGTCAAAGTGTTGCTGTGAGTGGCCCGATTGGCCAGTCAAAAACTATCCCAAGTGCATACCCTGTGTATGTGTTTCTTACACAGTATGACCTCAATATATCACGAACTAATGTACCCATATTAGTTTAGCATTAAAAGCGAGTGCACATTTCAAAATGGCGACAAAGTGCATCCCATCAAAAGTTTACACTACATTTTATTTGCCCACATACGATTTATTTTGTTTCAACGATTTTTTACAGACATACGTCCATAACCGCAACAACTACTGGTATTCGAAAAATCGTCAAACATTGACAACTTGCAAATTTTTGTTATATTGTAACACCTTTTTAATGCTGTGAATTGCTCTTATTATTGTGTGCTAATTAAATGATGAGATATTTTAAATGTCATGCTTTATTGATTTTTGTACAAAAAATATACATGTACTATATTCAATGTATAAGAAAATTAGTTGTATATTGTCTTTTTTGTTGGTAGTTAGCAGTGTTCTGGGTATGATTTTTTGCAGTACAAGGTATTTGAAATGAACTTTTAAATTCAATTGTCATCATGGAGTACTACTGTAAACTGAAAAAAATGCATACATATAAATTCGACATGTTTCGCAACGAACAGTAAGTGGTGCAATTTATACAAACCTTAATTTATTACCCCGTTACAGTTCTTGTTAGTGTTGTTCATGAAATTTAAACGTTGCGAACATACATTCGCCAAAAATGCCACAGTATTTTTTCTGGTTTACCATACTTTGGCGTCAAAAACCAAATGATTCCGAAAGCAAATGTAAAGAGCTGGTTTGCTATGCATTGTTAATTATACATTCAAAGTTTTAAAGTAAAAATAATATATTATTCTATGAATATTTGAGTGGTAAAGATCAGAGCATGAACAATTAAACCGGTGGCAGGTTGAGACACCCGTAAACAGCTTATACATGTATCTGTGGCATAGTGGTTAGACCACCGGGCTGAAGACTGGTAGGTTCTGAGTTTGAATCCTGCTCGAGGTGATAGGACTTCTAATCGTGGTACTGGACCCAACCATAATGAATGCTTCACAATTGACAATGGGTAGGTGTACATCTGTTACACCGGACAGTGTCCCACTACTGGCTAAAGACTGGTATGTACTGCCATGCCTGGGAGAGAGCATACAAAAGATCCCTTGCTATTTAGTAAGCAGCAGGTTTCCTAGTACTAAGGCAAACTTTTGTCTTGGGTGGGTAGTTGAGGCATGTCGACTGTTAAAATAGAATGTCATCTTATAACTTTGGGACCATACCTTTAGTAATTAAAAGGGGAGCGGGACGTAGTCTAGAGGTAGAATGTCCGCCTGTGGCGGGATTGGTCAAGGAATCGATCCTTCACAGTGCAAAACATTTTATGGGCTATTTTCCGTTCCAGCCAGTGATACACGACTGGTTTATCAAATTCTGTGGTGTGTGCTATCCTGGCTATGGGATAGTGCACATAAAAGACACTTTGCTGTTTTTCGGTAGGAGTAGCCCATGAAGTGATGACAGTGGGTTTCCTCTGAGACCTTGTATCAATATATCCATGCATCTGATGTCCAATAACCGCTGATTTATAATCGATGTGTTCCTGGGGCGTCGTTAAACAAACTTTATCTTTTACTTACACAATATGGGTGACAACATAACACATTTAAAACAAAAAATATGTACATGTCAACCCAGTTGTTTTGAAACAACAGGACAGAGACAGGTAATATGAGTATACACCTACCGGAGCAAACCGCGATGATCTTCATTAGCCCAGTCTGCACGGTCTCTCTGCACTAGATCAAAGAAATGTCCTCGATACCTGCATTAAAAACAATCAGTGAATAACTTCTCTAATTAACTGACATACAACTTTACATTTGGTTTCTTGTCATCTCCTTTCCATTTTTGAACATTTCTCTAAATTAAGCTCACCACTTTATCTTAAATAAGGAGCAGGACACAGCTCATCACACCAGCGTCCGCCTGAACTTCGATAGTTTGCTTGATCGATCATCCAAGTGGACCCATTGGATTATTTCCTGCTTCAACCAATGATCCACGACTGGTCCATCAAAGGGTGTGTTATCCTGTCTGTAGGAAAGTGCACTTAAAAGATCCCTTTCTGTTGTTCGAAGACGAGTAGCCTATGTGGAGGCAGCAGGTTTCCTGTGACCAAGTATCGATATGACGATATGTTTAACATCCAACCAATGATTAATAATCAATGTGTTCCAGTGGTGTTGTTAAACAAACTTTATTTTTTATCTTAAATAATAGTGTTGGGCGATTCCATTGTATTTGTCCCATCTGCAATGATTTTTGTTTCATCATTTTGGTTAGTTAAGACAAAACACTATGTTGTCAGATAATTCAACTGTTAGGAATTTCAATTTGCAGTTCAAAACAATTAATGAAATTCGATAATATTGGCATTTATTTACATAACAAAAAGAAAAAATTGTTGCGGACGGGATAAATACCATGGAATCACCCGTCACCATTATCGGGATAACTACAAGAGGTAGGTAGCTGCCGTGACAAGTTTACCTGAAGTATAGGGCCAGATCAGTGGCGAGGATAGCACCTTCAAGGAGTTGGATAATTCGCTCATACTCTGCTTGCGGTACATGACACAGAATATCACTGCCCTGAAGTAAATACACACAGGATATTAAGTTTCACTTGTTATACTTTTATCGCATGTAAAGGCAAACAGCCTTACATTCAATAGGGCGAGCAGGCTCTGTAGCTATGTGATTGGTACCGATCGAGTACTATCATATCACATTCATTTAATGTTAGATGCAAGCATCGGTGTCAAACAGTTTTGTCTCGGTGGCAGAACGCTCGCCCTATTGAACGCAAGGGGTTGTCTATAATGGATAGGGCCTACTTCAGGTATTTGTTTTTGTGTATAATTCGTCTCGTGAAAACTAGAAACGTAAATGATTCTGCAATTGTTTTTCAAACTAAAACATACAGAAAAATAACTATAAACATAAAATAAAATGAAAATGAATCTGTTTAATATAATAACAACAACTGTGACAGCTGACCAATGATTGAGGCAAGTTTGCGATAGTTTGTTGCTATTTAACCAACAACGTTGGGGCCGAGTTGTTACGGGGCGTGTTGATGTTGGGCGAATTCACCAACTTTATTAGAAAAAAACCCGAAGTAATTCTCATTGGTTAAAGACGATCGCTCACCATTTCTCGTGACGTAAGGAATGGAGCCAGCCACAAGACAATTTATTTGCGTATAATCATTATAACAAGCGAAAACACTGTCCGGTTTCATCTACATAATTGCATACATTTATTATATAACTACAAACAACAGAAATGTCAAAATGTCATTATATTGCTCTGTTTACAATAATACGCATCGATTGTCAAAAATAGCTTCTCAAAAGTTGCTACACTGTTTAAGGTCACGCTATTATCTGGAGTGCAGCGAAGCCCAACGTTATTTCTCTGCAGACAGAGCTGCATACCTCTTATCATGTGGTGCCTATTTTCCCGCGAAAAGCGTGAGCGATTCTCTTTAAATGGTCTATTTTTTTAAACGTCGAATGACTATATTGAAAAGCGTTCAGAATGACCAAACCAACCCTACCCCAAACCTGGGGCTTAGACAGAATATTTCTGTCTCTGTAAAGCCATTTTTGATATTTATAATCTTTTTTTGTTATTATTTGGATACCGGTATTTAATTTTTTATTAAAATGATATTAAATATCAAAAATGGCTTGGCAGAAAGATTAGGTCTAGTTGAGGCTTAAAGCATTCTGGAATGTTGGTGGATATCAAATGGTGGTTTTTGTTATACTAATAACTCCAGTCAAAGCAGCTGGACTGTTCAGGACAGACGTGTATGAATCTTAATGGGATATAAGCATGTAAATAAGTTATGACTAACTTTGTTTCAATGTAGATAAAAGCTAAAATTCTAATATATTTTTAGCACTGATCAGATGTAATTCTGAAAAACATTCAGATGTCACAAGGCACTTGTGGGTGCTGTTGTCATGGGCGGCGAAAGAAAGTCTCTCCCTCCCAAGGTGTTCATGATGGCTATGAGATAGTCGAAATCCGCCAGAAGCGAAAACTGAGAATACTTCATCTCAACCCCAAGGTGAGGGATGAACAGTTTGAAAAGGATATGCAAACGTATCTACGTATCAAAGGACGTGGATCCCATCCTAAAATTTCAGCATCTGGTCCTCTTAAGATGCCACGGAAACGCATGACAACCAATCAAAATACATTACCAGAAGTGCCTGCTGATCCTCATTCTGAAGCACAGACTCCAGTGTTGCCTGTGGCTAGCACCGGTTGGCTGTCTACAGAATCATCTTTCACCCAACTGACTCCAGCCATTAGGTCAGCATCTAGTGTGCAGGTCGCCTGCCATCAAAAAGATCGTTCCATTTCACCAGCTTAAAATAACATATCACATAATGAAGGTCATCTGCCTCAAGAACCTGTTGATCAAGGCTTGAAGCTCCAAGATAATCTGAATGACTTACGAAATGACCATCTAGAATCCTCTTCTGGCCAGGACCATGTGCTGTTTTTCATTCATGGTGTTGGTGGTTCCAGTGACATTTGGAAGTCGCAGTTAGTCTATTTTTCTTCTATAGGATACGAAATTGTTGCACCAGATTTAATTGGCCACGGACTAAGTTCAGCTCCAAATCAAGCAAGTGCCTACCACTTCGAAGAGATTCTGGCAGACATGACAGCAGTATTTGATAAATATTGCAAGAAAAAAAATGTTATTATTGCTCATTCTTACGGGTAAGATTATTTTATATTTTTCGTTACATGTATATTTAATTTATACATCAGTACATTTATATTTCTGGAGAGCGGGACGTAGCTCAGCGCTAGAGTGTCTGCCTGAGATTTCGATAGGACGATCCTCCTCAGTGGACCCGTTGAATTATTTCCCATTCCATCCAGTGATCCACGACTGGTCCATCAAAGGCCATGGTGTGTACTATCCTGTCTGTGGGAAAGTGTTCATAAAATGTCCCTTGCTCTTTTAATGTAATTCTTTCCTTGTGTAGAAATAACATTGCAATCAATTAGCGACCATGCATAAATGTCGATTGGGTTTGACTCCCTCCCTCCCCTTCTACATGTTAATTGTTATCTTAACGTAAACCATTGATCAACTGAGGACATGTTTTTAAAAGAGAAGGAATCTGAACATGACTACTAGCCCCAGGCTGCAAAATTGGTTTGCAAAATTTTGCGATCGCGTTGCAATATTATTACTCATTAATTTTTATAAAAGTGCTAATCAAATTCCAGTAGATGCTTTTCCATTCTCCATCCAGTGGGAAAAACTGCTAATCACAATTTTAAGAACAAATTGCACCCTGCACCCATTCCAAACATTGTTCTGATTGTGAAACACATTGACATAATTTATGCATGATCCTCTACATGTAGGTGTTCATTTGCTGCTGTGCTGGGTCGCCAGCGGTCTCGGCGGGTATCCAAGATGGTTCTGATTAGCGGAGGAAGTCCCACTCCACTCTGTCCGCAGCCTGGTGTCTTCACGATTCCGTATTGCATGCTTGCTTGTATACGACCGTGTGTGCAATGTAGATACAAGAAGTAAGTGTATCCAGTTATTCCTGCTTACAATTCAGTTACAATGTATTACAATACAGTTTATCTTCGAATTATGTCTTTAGACTCTTTGTTATTCTGAAAATCATAGTAATTGTTTTATATGTTAAAGTAGCAAACATTACTTTACCAATATTTATTGTACTGTTCTGGAATAGTGTTTTCCCTGGCAACTTTAGCATGGTGCCACACAATGGCTTGATACTTCCACACCATTCTGCAGCATTGCCACATTGCCCTCAGAACAATTTATTAATAAAACAATTTACTAATATACATGTATAAATTTACTTCCTAAAGTTGAATGAATAAATGTTACCTTGAGTCTATAAAATAAAACCTACACGTAGGTACATGTAATTAGACTTGAATATCAGTTTAAATGGTAATTGTGCCCTTAAATGTCTGTTATGAAAAAAATATCCAGAAATGAACACAATGTCCAGATAGTTCAATTTACCATGCCTTTCCCAAATTCTAAGACAAATACTAAAATATTGTGTGCATTTGAGTACCGGTAGTTCAAAAAACCTTTTATTCTTAAAATCAATAGAAACCAACCTCACATTGTGCATAGTACATTTTATGTCAGACAAGTGTTAAAATATATTTTAATAGCTTTTGGAAACTAATAAGTAGGTGAAAATGTATTCAAATTAATATTTAAATGGGTTAAAATGTGTTTACCAGCAAAATTGTTGGAATATATTATACCAGATGGTTTTAAAATGGTTACAATGTATTTAATTGGGTTAACATTAGTTTAAATATGGTAAAAAGTTGTTTTTATGTCTTTCAGAGGTGCCTTCAGTAGTACAAAGAAACCAGTGATATCCCCAGAGGAGGCGTTTGCTATTCCGACATACGTTCTACAGCACACAATGAATGGACAGATCTGGCCTGAGGGTGATGAGTTCTTTCACAACTGGATCATGTCTCCCACACTGCTGATATACGGCCTGCGAGACCAACTCATTTCACTTGAAGAAGAAAAGGAAATGGAGGAGGTACCGTAGATCCTCAAATTAAAGTGATTATAACATTAATGCGAAAATTGCACATGTTATTTTTATTAATAATATGGCACATTTATTTCTCAATTTCCTACATACATGTACATATGTTTAAAATGTCAACAAACAAAACAATTAAATTAGACATGTCATGGTATGTAAAAATAATCTTGAATACTGAAAACCGTATATTGCGACATGTTTTCTTTGCAAATATGCCCCGAAACGCATATACGCGACGTTTAAATTTCGCGAACGACTGTCGGTACATGAAAGAACATTATAAGTGAGAAAATTATGCGTGCTTATAAATTTTGCGATTTGAGATTGGGTGCAAAATACGCGAAAATAAAACGCGCGCGAAATTTTAACGGTTTACAGTAATCAAAGTTCAGTTATCTTGACATTGTCACATATCATGACATTAATTGTTAACAATTAACACCCTTTGGAAGACAGAACAATGAACATTTATTTTTCAGTACACTCATTGCATAATGTTTTTCAGGCAATATACAACTCCCATCTTGAAGTGATCGATGATGCTAGTCATATGGTAATGATTGAAGTGCCGGACAAAGTGAATGATCTCATACAAAACTTCATCCAGCAGGGCTTGACTACTGAGCTCGGAACAAGTCCCAGGCACCAGTCTATTGATAGGAGCTACAGTGTCATATCGGAAATGTCAGTGAGGTCATCTAAATCGGGTGGAAAAACAATGAGATAGCAGGAATGTTTCGGTGCTCTTACTGTGGAAATTTTAGTTTCAAGCTTTTTTATTTTAAAAAATAAGTTTGCAAATCAATTTATAGCCACTGTGTACTGGTAGGCCTATACACGTATTATATATTGTGTCCTACTTAATTGCATACCAGATAATTGAATAGCTCATTTATAATACTTAGGAAGTAACTGCATGGTTCAATTAAGATATGTACGTGTACAAAATGGATGCTTGGTTGTAAGCAATTTCCATTTATTGTAAGGAAACGAATACTTCATCTCAGTGGCCATAATTGGGGAAATAATTTCTGGCTTGCTTATATTGTGGAATTTACTGTTAACACATTTAAAAGAAACAGGATAATAATAGTGAGATCGTTGATTGATGATGATAGAAATTATTGATTCGGTTTTAATTTAGGACAAAGTTAAGAAGTTAAGGGATCATGAATAAATATTGATGTATGTCACAATCCTAATAAAATTTGGATTGGGTTCGAATCCCTCCCTCTCTAATCCTAGCATAAAATACTGGTCAATTGTGGGCTAATGTTTTTAAATGAAAAGCAATCTGAACTTTGCTTTCTATGAATGCTGTGACATCACTACTGTGCTTTGTGTGACATGATTTTTATATGTTTGTGAAATCCTATGAAAATCTTTTGTAGCTATCTTTCATCTGATAACTGTCCTACATTATATAACATTGAGATAATAAAGGGGATCAGTCACTGATTATTGCACCAATCATTTCCGCTTTGTTGTGGCTGCAGACAATATATCTGTTTGAACTCTGCACATCTGTTTTATTGACTAGGTACATGTATTTCAATACTATTTTTATATGTAAGAAACAATTTTACATAATATAACAACATTTTTACATTTCTGCTGATGTTTAGAATCATATATTACATTGTAATAAATGTATGCAATTATCTAGATAAACAGTGTTTTCTGCTGACATAAAGTTTAGTTGTGTACAACTCGCTTTACTACATCATGATCATGCTTTTCACGCCCAAATAGTGACTGATCCCCTTTAAAGGTTATCCGAAGTGATCACTTCAGGAAAGTCGATTTCATGAATTTCGACACCTGCTACATGTATGTTTTATGTAAATTCAATGTTTTGTACGAAATTACTGTATAACACCATTTTAGTGCTTATTTTTGCAGCTTGCGCATAATTGTCAGGTTTATTATTCACTATAGAGTTATTAAGTTATCTCCTTAATGACAAAACAATCAAAGTTATTGACATTTTTATATTGATTAGCACACAAGAAATTGTGGCGTCACCAATCAAATCATCTGTTCACTCTCAGGGTTTTTATAAACAAGTTTGTACTGGTAAATAATTGATTGTAATTTTGTGCTGAACGCGAGCTACAATCCTTACATTTCAAAATACACATTAATAGTCATGTATATTTATATATTTGCAGAGTAAGTGATAACTATTCAACTTTGATACTCATACACACATTATCCACTGCCATTAACCACCTTGCATGTAGCTCTGTATTGTACATGATTTTAATATTGGTGTCAGTAATGCAAACTGAAAACATTTTGTAGTTTTAAGATTAATAATATACACCTGGTAACATGGTACAGTATGTAATTAATGGCCATTATATATATATATATATATATATATATATATACTGTACATGTACCATAAATACTTGACCTGGGTCTCGAATAGTACCCGGGCCTTGAATAGTATATTTATTGAAATGTGTTAAAAAAGATTTAATTGGGTTACTATTTAGGTAGCCAATAATTATGCCATGTTGTGTAAATCGTATATTTTATTTTTAAAATGTTGTTAAGAGCATAAAATCTCAAATATATTTCCTGTTGGTTGAATTATCATTTGGTGACAACATCCACTTAATTGACTGCTTTTTATTGTTTATTGTATTTACATGTACCGTATATTGTTTTTAAATTACTAGTATGTCATTTTTAGAAATGTTATTTTGTATTTGTTACAATGAAATACTGGGACATAATATTATATTATATATAATTATTTATTTGCCATCGATCAACATACATATTCATGTGTCTACATTTACAATCCGTAAAGGGACATTCTGACGATGCGACTTGTAACAACTTATCATATGAGGGAGTTGTATTGTGAAAAAATGTAAATTGTAACTATTTTAGTTGCATACTACAAGTCGTGAGGGTGTGTGTGAAAACAATTATCAGCGGGTGGATTTATCACATGTTCTATAACGTATGACAAATCGCAAGCTGTAGATCAATGAAACTGGACAAATCAGCTGATACATGCATGTAGTGATATTAATTATTTATAACACTTTTATGCAATAATCATAAATCGTCATTACTTTGTTTTTGTAACTATACTTGGTCTACATGTCTGCCCAAACAACCATAAATTCGACCATCATTCCAACATGTTCACAGAAAACATTTCATTAATCATTTGATTTTCGCAATTATTTGACATTTGACCTCTATTTGTGACATATTATTTACCATTGACCAACCTTAAGGATTGCTTTTCTGAATAGTTCAGGACATGGCCTTTCCAGAAAAAAA
>JAUTCZ010046662.1:0-11840 GCA_032273805.1 Melanodrymia brightae | reverse complement strand
ACATCATAACCATGCTGTGTGCCAAATGGCATGTTAGAATCACATTTTGCACTATTATACAAGACTCCACCGGACTATAGTTTTTGTTTTGTTTAGGTGTATCAGTAATTTAGATTGGAAAGCTTATATATATTGTATGACTGAACTATGTAAGTGTGTTCAGTTTATGCTCGTGCTGTTAAACATTCAACATGCCTCCTGTCAAAAAAAGAAAAAGCTACACTGCATCGTTCAAGCTACAAGTCGTAACGTTTGCTGAAGAAAATGGGAATAGAGCGGCTGGTAGACAATTCTCCATTGATGAATCGATGGTCAGGAGTTGGAAAAAGCAAAAAGATGTTTTGCGAATGACGAAAAAGACGAAAAAAGCTAACAGGACACAAAGCAAGATGGCCAGAACTAGAAAGGAAAGTTGAAGACTGAGTTTTGTTACAACGAGCTTCTTGTAGAGGTTTAAACACAGTGACCATCAGATTAAAAGCGAAAGTAATTGCCAAAGAGATGGGAATAGATGATTTCCTAGCGGGTCCATCTTTGTGCTTTCGCTTTATGAAGAGACATTCTTTGTCCATTAGTACGCTGACAACAGTTTCCCAAAAACTGCCTGAAGATTTTGTGGAAAAACTAAAGTTATTTAGAACTTATGCAAGTGATGCTGTAGCCGAACATAATATCAACCATGACGGCATCATCAACATGGATGAAGTGCCCCTAACCTTTGACATCCCCATGTGTAGAACAGTTGAAACGAAGGGAGTAAACACCGTTAACATACGAACAACTGGACACGAAAAATCATCTATGACGATAGTGCTAGCTTGTACGGCGTCTGGAAAGAAACTGCCGCCTATGGTCATTTTCAAACGAGTGACAATTCCTAAAGAGAAATTTCCAACTGGTGTAATCATTCGGTGCAACAAGAAAGGTTGGATGGATCAAAACATGATGATCGACTGGCTGAACTCTTGCTACGTAAAACGACCGGGTGGGTTTTTTCATCAAAAGAAGGCCATTTTGGTAATGGATTCTATGAGGGCTCACATTACAGACTGCATCAAGGAACATATAAAACAGATGAACTCTATTCCAGTCGTAATACCGGGTGGGATGACTAAACTACTTCAACCCCTGGATATTTCGGTAAACAGGTGTTTTAAAGTCTATCTTAGACAGCTATGGGAAACCTGGATGACCAGTGGAGATCATAGTTTCACAGCGACAGGGCGCATGAGGAGAGCTACGTATGCCAAAGTTGCCGAGTGGATACTTGAATCGTGGAAAAAGGTTCCTGCGTCTTGTATCATTAATGGGTTTTTAAAGGCCGAACTGACGTATGCCGAGACGAATGCAGACGAAACCACAGAATCAGACGATGACGTGGAAATTGCGAATGACCTGCCAAGTCACGTTTCCGAAGCATTTCATTCAGATACAGAGGACGAAGATTTCAATGGGTTTGAATCGGACGATATAGAATTCGAGTAAACGATGACCATCGATTCATCAGTTATTGTTAAAACATTAATTTCGGTTGTGACAGAATTGTTTGGAGGTTGGGGAGTGTAAATAAATGTTGTTATGTACATTTCATGCTTTGTTGTGTTTTACTACGTTACATGTACCTTAATTATATATTACGAGTTTCGGTTCAATGCCCTAATTTTACGGCTTCACCCGACCGCTTCTGAATATGTCATTTTTGCACACGGCACACCAGTTAGATTACCGACAAACACGTGGTAATTGAGTGCGAGTATTTGTGACATGTACTCTTTTAGAAAAGTTGTTTACGTCTTATAATCATACTGGAACAAATAAAATATCGTCTTTTATTACAAATGATTCTAGATTACGGACAATAAGTTACCAACTTCTTGTACATAATGTAACATATCGGGGGAAATAGCGGATTTGTCACTTTGTGGTTTCCACTGTTTTTCAGTTTTGTTTACAAAACGGATCTATTTATATCACAACTTGCTGAAGTAAAACTGAAAGCCAAAACAAGCAATCAACTATTATTTACGTTTGCATTTAAAGGAGAATAGATCTCTTTATTAGTATTAAAAGCAAACAGTAAATAACTGTTAACTTATTTTTATGACTACCCCGGTATTGTAACCGCGGTTTATTTAAAGGTGCGGTTTATGTATGGACGCAGTTCAGAATTTTGTCAAAAACAAGGGGTGCGATTTATTGACCGGTGCGTGTAATAGTCCGGAAAATACGGTAATAAATTTAATTATATTTTCTGATCATAAATCAAAATGTACACAACAAAGACTGACATTGATCAAATTTGTTTTCAACAATAAAGGATATACATGACTGAAAACCTAAGCCCACACTTCCATACACTTCATACAACTGTGAAATTCTTGAAAACATTCATGGGTCCATTATATAAATAATGAAAATATGATCAACTTCACGAAGGCTACTTTAATAACAATAATATCCCACTTTCAGAGTACAAAAATGAATATCAAATTAATCAGGTACATAAGAAATAGTGAAAGGATTTTGAAGTGGATTAGCATACCTCAATAGCAGATAGGGATGAAAGATCCTCTTCCTTTTCATCAGCAATCTGATCCTTGGAGCTCGTTCCGTCCAGCGAAACCCAGATCTCAACCCGCGGACCAGGTTTCCTCTTCGTCTGCTTCATAGACTGTATCTCTTCTTTTCTTTTCTTCTCATGAGCTTCATTCTGTGATGCAAAAACAAGGCAAGATTATTATTAACGTTTTCAGGCAAGAATAATTATGGCTATCCAAATTCAGTGTTTGACGAGAACTTTTAGCCCACTTGTTCGTGGCAGCAGATATATAATCTTAAATCTGAATTAAGTGTTAAAGGCAATCAGACGAAAAGAAAAATCTATATTTAATTAAAATAGAAATTCAAATATTAAACCGTCTGCGCTAGAGTATACTAAAGATACTCTACCTTTTTTCTCACATCTTCAAATACAGACATTAAACTCTCTCTGGCAGTCAAGAAAGGGTTGCTTGCTGCTAAACTTCTCATGTAGTAATATACTGCATCAAGTTTTCTTCTCTAAAACATCAAGATTAAAAGTGATAAAATTTCTTTTCAATGTTTTAGTTTATATCGCAATATTTTGCGATATTATGCACACCATAATGTATTCATAAATATGTAATTCAAGGGAGGTAACTCTATTCCTTTCATTGCAAGCATAAATTCGACTTGTACTCAAAGCATTGGAAGAAATTACATTTAAAGAAGGTCCGACTAGATGATAAATTGTTAGCTGGGAATATCCACTAAATCAAATAGACTACTGGAAAATTTGTTTAGCAAGTACACAAGAAAACTAGAAAATACAAATATATAAGTCTGATTGGGAAACATTCAGATTACTTACTGTGTACATTGCCAGTATTGCAAGCTGATTGTAGGGACGTCCGTTCTTTGGTGCAATTTGTTGGGCCTTCATGTAGTGACTGAAACAATAAACAATTCATCAATACATGCGCTTACAATATTCTGTGCCTCATATGACATGAAGCTCATCAAGAGCTTTGCTTATTTCAAATAATTTATTTCCAGGTTTTGTGGCATTTATAAAGATGATTTACATCCATGAGGATCGGATCTAACATTGAAACATTAAATATAAGAGATTTATATTTATATAAAATATTTAAATAAGCAACTAATATGTCATAATTAATAAATACAATGCAGCAAAATCATAGGAAACAAAGTTCATTAAGTGTTATATGTTAGTATTGTTACCTCCGAGCTCTTCCGTAATTGGCAGTATCATTGGATAGTTCCCTATACCGGGCTATGTCACCCAGGTTAATAAAGAGACGTTGGGCACTAAGCAGAGCCAGCTTTATGCTGCGGCTCATGTTTTCACTCGGTGGATTGTTTGGGTCGATGAAATCATCAATAGAGAAGTTGTAGGATGACTCCAGCTTCTTGAGGAAATGTTCGTAGTACTCAGAACCCTGTAAGTACACAGCATGTACAATGTGTAGAGAATAGATATATCTCGTTCACAAATATATTTAAGCAATAATTTATGCTGTAGATTGCCAAGTTAGCCAATGTCAATAATTATATAACAACATTCTGTATAAATTAGCTTCTTTTCTGAAAAATACATCTTTTTGAGAAATTTGCTAGAAGAAAATCTTGTTCAATATGATTACTGTTAATGCATAATTATTCTAAACTAGCAAGTAATATTTCCTTACATCAGTAATGATGATTGAGGTCAAGTATGAAACTAGACGTAACTAGAAGCAGAGGCTTCGCGGTTATCCCCGCCCTCCCTACATATATCTACATACAAAGTTTGATTACTACTAGTATATCAATTACCGGTAGTGTACAATATATGCTCCGGAAACCTAGATTTCTTCTATGTAGGTAAGAGTTCAAGATATAGGTGACAGTGACCTACGTTTGGTGTGACACTCCGCCTTCCTTACACGTTCGCACTTACAAAGTTTGATCACGTTATCAATTAGGGTATAATTCAGGGAATAAATGAGTTGCTCACATAAATAAAACACCAATTTAAAAAAGTATTTTTAACAAATATGAAAAGAAAGGTGCAAAAAAGCAATTTATATAATTGTACAGCAATTTTGATATAATAAATGATATTTTGAAATAACTAAATAAAGAATACAATTTTACATAATTTTATTTGGCATTTCAATCTCTAACCTCATTTAGAATATCATGGAGTTGCACTTTGACCTCTCCCTCAGTCTCATCTGCTAGATGGTGCCTGAATACTTCAATGACCTGATAGTATACAGACTTCCACAAAAGATTTTCCACACCGTGCTTGTTGGATACATCAGGGTCAAGAAAAACCACTTGTTCATATCTCACACGGAGTTCCTCTCTGAAATATAAACAATTTATTTACATGTAACAAATACTATTATTTGTGAATGACAAACTTAAATGATCTAAGGGGTCATCCATTGTTACGGCCATACAGGGGACATCGGTTTGAGGCAACGGATTGTTCTTGGCGTATATCACGTTTATAAAAACATTACAAAAAGGTGATATTTTAGTGAATAAAACCTCACAATTTTTCTTTCTATTCGTTCTTAAACAAGCAGCGATGTATGTTGACATATTCATCTTCAAACTCGGGAGAATGCATTTAAAGGTACATGTACTATATATACACTATATGTATTACTTCTTACCTTTTGGCAATGGAAATAATATCCACATAAGAAAAAAAAAAATTCAGTCTAAGCCAAACAATAATATTACTTGTTACCAGTTTACCTAAGTTTTTTAATACGACGCCAGCCTTCTTCTCCACCTATGCGTCTGGACAGCAAGTTATTGAGTTGGTTGTCGAGTGGCAGAACATCACGCAGAATCTTTTCTGCCAATGCTTGCCTCTGTGATCTTGATCTTCCAGCAATAGCATGGTCTGGATCAAACCCACTAAAATAATGAAGTTAAAGATAATTCTAAAGTCTGCACAAACATTAAACAATAACATAACAAATGAATATATCAGTAAACTGTATGTTCGATATTCTTCAGAACTTTTGGGTTGTCCATAGCACTGGAAGTCTGGAATGTCAATACAACAAAAAAGTGTTCTTGTTACACACGAGTACAGTATAATCAACACAGTGTTCCCCAGGATTCTAGTTAATGCACACCTGCGCAAATTCATAATTTGCATAATCAGAAAATAAGTTACAGGGGTATTCCAATAAGAATTACATAACATATTTTGGTTTGAATTACCGGTTTTAAATAAATTAATTTTGAGAAACAAGAAAATGGCACTTGACGATACATGAACGAAATGAATATTCATACTATTTATGATTACAAATTCTAAGTTAAAGTTTCAGCCAGGGGATGGCTAATTAATGGGATGTGATAATCTCACCAAAATATGAATAGAATGGTAAAGGGTTAATACACCAAACATATTTTTTAGAAATTCATTTTCTTTAGATGCATGTACCTCAGGTGGACGCTCTAAACCCCACTCCCTTGTGTTAGTATGCCAAATGTTAATACCCGGGATTCACTAAAACAATTGAGGTATTACCTATTATAATAAGGATCTTTTGAATAAGCATTCTCCTGAAACGGTACACATTCCTTGTATGGCATCTGGAAACCGTATACAAATGGTGGCGGTGGTAGCCCTCCTGGATATGCTGGGTATGGAATGCCTGGGTATCCATATGGACCAGGGAAGAAGGCTGGATGTGGAGGTGGTGGACGTATTGGTAGTGGCTGGTGCACTGGCAGATGCTCTTGATGTGGTGGCGTGTTTCTCTCATCCGTGTCCTGAAACTTTAACTTAGAGTTCGTGATCACTATTGGCTTATTAGGATTATTCGGGTCGAACAGACGATGTTCGTTATCAGCATCAGTCATATACGGATTGTTCGTGTGATGGCTTCTGCTCATGCCAACATCAGGTTCATCTCGTGGGTGAACACAATGAGAAGTCTTAGGCAAATGAATTAGACCTCCAGAATGATGCAAGTGTAAATCATCAGAACATGACTTTCCATAAAGTAACTTTTCTTTACCACCCGACACGTTAACATGTCGTTCATTGTTATCCAGTGTAACCTTCAGATTGTGACTGTTAATGGATGACGATTCTCCATGACTGTTGTGTCTATTACGTCTTCTGTGCTCACTCCTTGGCAGTGAACAATAATATTCTGGTTTCTCTCTTCTATCAACATCATTATGAATAGCATCAAGTGATTCATGACTTCCCAAACTTGTCTTTCTGAAGTTAGAACCGTGAGACCTATCGTCTCCCTGGTTCCTGAATCCCTTTTGGTTATGTACAGAACTTTCATGATTATTAAACTGCTGCCGTGAATAGTTTTCTCCGTTTCCCATGTGATTGCCACCAACACCTGGCGAGTCTCCAGACGGATGTTTCCTTCTGGCGTCTGCTGAGTGTCGACGCCCTCGTCCCCGCCCGCTCCTCGTGACGGGAGCAGGATCCTCGTGACAATTACTATGAGCACTGGAGTCTCGACTAGAAGTGCGCGAACCTTTCTTCCGGTGTCGCCGTCTTCCAACATGTTCTTTACCCACATTTTTCCTAACCGAATTAGAAGTTCTATTTACACTAGGTGATGTTTTATAAGGGTTTTGAACATCTTTATCTGTATCCCCTGGATATTCAGCAACACAGTTGTCTATTAACCTCTGCGCTGCGTCGTTCACCTTGGCCAGTTCTCGTTCCACCTCTTCACTCCAATCCATTGTTCTGGCTTCAACCTCAAAGTCATCCTCAAAGCTGATATCACTGCTAAAACTGACATCACTGCTGAAGCTGTCTGTACGCTGCCTCCTCATTGAAGAAAACGAGTGCTTCCCACCTCCTCGATTGGATGACCAGCTTGTCTGAGATTTATTTCTACCATCATTTGGCTTCTGATTGTATTCGTTTTCAGACTGTGTGTCGTTAGCAGAGCTTGTACGAGACAATGGTAAGTTTCCTGGTTTTGAGCTACAACTCCTGTCAACATTTTTCTCATTCACATTCCAAGAATATTTAGGTTTGCAATCTTTCAATTCGAGAGACTCTGATTTTTTAACTTTGTCTTCTTTGTATTGTTTGTGATCAACACTGTTTGCCTTATCTCTTCTTCTATCTCTTGGAAATGAATCATACCCTCTTTCATTTGCATTACATTTCATCTCTCCCACAGCACCTCGGTTACTTCGCTGGTACCTCGGTTCAGAGTTTGTAAATTTCTTACTCTTAGCCCCAGAAACATTGACTTCCGAATGGACACACTCAGCTTCATGTACAACACGGACACTTTCTTCAGGGTTGTCGTCTGCAAAGTTCACAACGGTCACCTGCATATTACCATACTGACTTCTTTCAGCTTTCCGATGATCCAAGGATTTGGGACTTGGGGAAGGCTGTGACAGTGGACTTTTACATTTGAAAACCTGAGAAGTGACCACGCCAGGACTGCTGGACACGGGAGATAGAACACTTTCAACATTTCTCAAAGGAGACTGCAATTCAAGAGAAGATGGAACAGTTGGGCTTACGAGATCCTCAGATTCCCAAATTTCCTCATGATTGCCGTCTACTGACTCATCACTTTTCTTTGTGCCTTGCTCTTTGAGCTTGCCCCTGGGCACATAAATGCGAATGTCAGGTCTCTTACTTCTCTTTCGTGGTTCACCCTTTTTAGGATCCAAGTCATCTTCTGAGATGTGCAGATCACAAGACTGTATAGCACTGCTGTCAGAACCATGGCCACCTGCTGTTTCCTGTGGTGTATCATTTGATACCAAACTACTGACATCTCTGTCAGAGCTACCTTCCTTGCTAGCAGAACAATTTTCTTCATCTGTTACAGCTGGTTCATTCTCACATAATTCCAAATCCCAATTTTCAGAATGATCAATCTTTTCGTCAGTATTGGCTTGCTCTTTCCCTGGCTTACTAAGTCGAGACTGCCCTGGTTGATAGATTTGTTGTGGTGGTCTTCGCGATCTTCGCAGTCGGTTTTTGTTTGGTGAGATTTTACCTGGAAAGCAACAAGAAAAGTCTGTAGTTACAAAATGTATATACATTGTATATCTGCATAATGTGCATGGCCATTTAGCAGACCAAAATGTTTGAAATAGAAAATAATACACAAGTGGCCGTTAGAGATGACTGATCTTATAATGTTTTGTAACAACGAGTTATAAGATCAGTGATCTCTAACGGACACAAGTGTAGTATTCTATTTTTCACAAACCATGAAAAAACAGTTTAAACAAATGAAGTGAACTGCTTCAACTATAAATTCTATGGAAAGTGGTTATGTATGTCGCATCATCGCATGACGTGAAATGGTTTCCTATGTCACACAGCGTTGAATGAATGATTCCAAAGGCAAAGCTATTCACATCGTAGGCAGACAAGCAGTGAACAAAGCAGGTCACTCAGGTCATTACCATGGGGCAGCCAATCACTAGTCTCAAATTTCATTTCTAATACCTGTTACAGATGATTTGTGTGATACCATAAATCTAACATGGGGTTCTTTCAAACATGCATCTAAGAATAAACAAATCTCAATGACTCAACAATCAACATGCTACACAACTTTAAGCCTCCACCATCAGCTAGTAAATATATTATAAGTTGTAGGAGCTACAGGCGATGGGTATAAGAGCATACAGAGGATACATAAAAATCCATTTGTAAACCCAGAATATCTAGTGTTCTCTCTGCCCTATTTAAGCAGGGTGCAGCACCCTCCTATCACATTTTCCTGCATGAACAATATTTTCAGCTACATGTACGTTCTGCAATTTTTGGTCAATCGCCGGTTAATTGTGAATTAATAATATAAAAATTAAATATTTTATTTTAATTTGTTTCAAAAACATAATAATTCAATACAATAATCCATAAATAGCAACGTATAACATAACCCACATGATGCAAATTTACATGTTATTAAAAAACCAATTTATTTGCGAAAAATTACATTGATTTAGACATTTACATCTTTGTACGACCACCCACTTGTCCACCAGTTGAGTAGAACTGAATGGAAATGATGCATAATGTTGTAAGTGTGTCACTTCCTGATGATATTCAAATTGTTAAAATGCAATTTGTGACCTTTGATACAAAGACAAATGTTTCTAAAAACATTCATCTACATGTAACTGGAAATTTGTTACATAACAGGTGATACCAAAGGATTGGACGACGCATAAAACTTGAAAATTTAGTGGGGCTGCATTACACTGTCTGATAATGTTGGAAAGCATACCTTTGTTTTAATCCTTTAACTTTTGAACTTAGGATTTAGATAGATGTCACCATATTGAAAAAACTTACCTCGATTTTTAAAAATCTTGAACAGGTGAGTGAAATTCATTGTGAAAGTTTGGAGGTAACCAAATGTACTATATATATTGTAAAAAAGAGTTGCATTAAGAAAAACAGTACTTTTCAATAGGTGGTGTGATAATCACAATTATTTACTACAAAAAAGCACACGCATCAAATTGTTTTTGTGAATTATGTGGAAGTGTGCGACAACTAAAATCTCAAAATATAACATCTATTTAAAACCAAAAGTCTTTGTCTAATAACCATCCACTTATAACACAACATGAAGTTTAAAAAGAAACTTCATGTTTCATCTGTATAATAAGACTTTTTCAAGAGTATAACATCGCAGAGTTCGACATGGACTGTCAGACACATTGTAAAGTTCAGTCTCTAATGATACTTCTTCGAAACACATGACCTCACGATATTTGGCACAAGTTCTCTACCTATTTTTAAATGATATGCAAGACCTGTATTCATTATGATTAATCAGATTAGTGCATAAAACAATTAACACCATGTTGCATTCAAGTGCTCAGCTAATAACAGTTTTCACACAAACCTACATGCTAGACTCCCTTTTAAAATATATAGTTTTTTTAAAACTTCTAATATATGAGCTAAAACTCACCAATTCCAGCACCGATAAAAAGACAGGGGAAAATTGTTTAAAACAAAGTTTTACTTTAAATTTTAGAGTCAAACTGAGCATCAAACAAAACATTTAGCAAATTATACGTTTTGCAAAATAAATGCGTTTTTCGATCACACCGGAAAATGTATTTAAAACATTTACCTTTACCATTTTCCTGCACGATTTCTTGTAATTCATTATATTTTATTGTAACAACATCATTTTCTGCCATTTTCGTTCTATCATTTTTTTTTTATAACTTTACTTGAAAATTCTTTATGTGGGGAGATAACTCAAATTAGCATTTTAAACTACAGTTGCTCGCCAAATGAGTTTCATTGTAGTCACACGTTTGCAACCAAGAATCTTGTTTGATACGAGTATCTGGTTCAAGATTTTTGTGTGTGACAACACGTCTAGCTTCTAAAGTACGTAAATATATCAATTTAAATCATCATCTGTATACGAATCATATAACCAAATATAATAATAATAATAATAATACACTTTAAAAATAATGCGAATTTGTTATCAAAATTAATTTTACCAATAATTTCAAGTTCATCTAGACTCTCATTACATCGTGTTCTGTATTCATGGATGGTTCATACAGGTTTAAAATATCTTTGAAATCATCTTCTTGTATTTTACCGGCTGACTCCAAAGTTAATGTTGCGTTTTCACTGTGTTATATACAAAAAGTGGATGGCGGACACGCATGTGAAAATTACATGGTGAAACAACATTTCCCCTCATAAATCTAAATTATTTATTACATTAGGTGAGAGCGTGCTTTTTATATTGTACAAATATAACAAGCCTGTGACTTGGTCTTAATCTGATTAAAACAATTAGATTTTGTTTACTGCGATATGATTGTATTGAGAATTATTTGTACACCACAATATTATACAACATCAATACTTTAATTACTTTTATTTATATGTAAAATCAAGGTGGTGTTACAGAATAATTCTATCCCGAAAGGTGTAGACTAGATTATTAAATTAATCATTTACAGGCATCTAAACACTGCAGTGATTAAGAATAAATTACGATTGATTTAGAGTTCATATGATTTCATGCAAGATATGGCTACATTGTAACAATGATGTCTTTGTCCAATACTAAAAATATATCAGGTCAGGCCTGCAACCACGAACGTCCATTACTCTATGAGCTGGGTTAACATTCGTGTGAAAATTATGTGCCCTCAGTTTGAGACTGGATATTAGTTAATAATGTTCCACTATTGAAAAAAGTTTGGTCACGTGGTCTGGATCATGCGGATAAGGCGGCCATCTTGAATTCAAGATGGCGGCCATTTTTACT
>JAUTCZ010046651.1:0-11851 GCA_032273805.1 Melanodrymia brightae | reverse complement strand
ATGTGGAGTTCAGGTGGAAGAACTCTGTGGGGGCTGGAGTTGGCTTATATACAAGGTCTACCATTTGTAAGCCGATTTGGTGGGTGAAACTAGGGGGTCGGCTTATATATGGAGTCGGCTAATACACAGTGATATACGGTAAATATTCAGATGCACAAACAGGTAAATGTGAAAGAAAATCTTTGTACCAGAACTACAGGCAGCAAGAGTTGCAAGACCAAGGTACAAAACTTTGTGAACATAGGTCTGCATGGTTGAGACTTATTTAAAAATAAATCCATATATAAATTAAAATATCTCGTCTGGTAGAATCTGTGGATCACTGGTTGGTACGGGAAATAATCCAACAGGTCCACAGAGGAGGATCGATCCACCGCCCTATCGAACCACAGGCAGACGCTCTTGTGCTGAGTTATGCCTCACTACTTCTCGCAGTGTAGTGCTATGTTAAAACTGTAGAATATATGGTTAAGAAGAAATAATGAAGTTACCTGTTGGGTGGAAGTACTGGTGAGCTCGGGGGTTGAAAACCGTTCCCGTCTTGAAAGGCATAAACAAGGCAGGCAGACTCACATCTAACAGACAAAAATGAGAAAATTGTATAAATTAAGCTTTCCATTTGTATCTATGACATAGCATGTTAGGTTCAAATCTAATTCATATGCAAAAATGAGATTTTATCCTGTACAGTTTTATGTCTCCAAAATATGTGAATTTTTAGATCCTCATTGTATTGTTTTGTTGCTAGTGATTTTGGGAAATCGTTTTTCACAATTTGTTAACATTGGAAAAAGATAATTATAAAATATGAATGCATTTATTAGTTTAATAGATGAACCTTTGGTGGATATGTGTACCCTAAACAAAGGTCAGTCAGTCAGTCAGTCAGTCAGTAAGCACTCTGTGAATGTGAGATTACCTTTGAGTGCATCATACATCTGTTCCTCTTGTTTGCTGAGTTTGTGTTGTCCTGCCAGTTTCTTCTCTATGCTGTCTCGAATATCGCCCAGTGTTTTCTCGTTCAACTCAGCCATGTGCTGTTTGCTCTCCTCCTGATACAGTCGCAATCTCTCCATGAACTGAAACCAAATTTAAGCCATTTTAAAAACAAGTTACAAATAATATTCACAAAAGGAGTCTAAGAGACTTTGTAACACACTAGTTATAACATGATAATGAATCACTGTCTAATTGATGATGACATTTGGCATTTTAAAAACAAGATAATTTCATGAAACCAAAAATCTGGGTTTGACATTTACCTAGTGATCCACGACTGGTCTATTAAAGGCTGTGATGTGTGCTATCCTGTCTGTGGGAAGTGCACATTAAAGATCCTTTCCTGCATATTCAAAGAAGAGTAGCCTATATGGGTTTCCTCTGTGACCAAGTGTCAATATAAAAACCAACCCTTTTTTTTTCCTGCAGACTGATCTTGGGACATAAAATTTGATAATACATGGTAGCACATTTAATATCTTCAACATGCCACTTAAAAAGAAATCAGTACCGGTAATTTATTTGTACTCACATCTTCAGGCAATGATTCTCCCCACTTTGGTAAGGGTCGTCCAATTCGGAAGTTTTTCTTAGGCTTCTGTACCTTTGGCGGCAATGGTCTAGAAAACAAATTGAGATGTAAAAGTCATGTTAGTTTCCAAAGTTACGGTAAAAGACAAAGAAGCTCACACATGTTGATTGATAACCCAGTAAACAATTGCTAAAAAACACAACAGAACCACTTGAAGACAACTACATGATAATTTATTCTGAATATGGTTTTACGTTTCTGAAGATAAAATAAAAGGATCTTAATTATCAAGGAGAATAACTCAAAACAATGGTTATGGTCTAGTTGCGACCCTTACGAATGAGTGCTGATAAATTATGATATCACAAGACACGTGGCATGTATTTTTTTATCATCCATTATCATTCGGTCTCATTAAGATGATTATTAACAGAAATTAAATGAAAATGAACACCTGCTATGTGTAGTTAAAAGGCATGATGTCATAAAAGTTCCGACAACATTATGAACTCATGTTTAGAACTACCAGATTTTTTAGTGATGAGCTTAAAAAACAGTCTGTTGACCAATTAAGATTATAGATGATTAAGTCATCAATATCTCTCCTGCAAAAGCCTGTAATGGTCGATAAATTTTTATACTTACCTCATACCATTACTGAGAGGCTTTGAAGGGATGAATGGTACAGCTTTATCTTGAGTTGTGGACTCGGTGAAGAGTTTTATGGGACTAGACGGACTCTGTCTGAAACTCTTAATGACAGAAGGTGAGGCGGTGGTCACGCGGCTCCCGTCAGAACGAGGTCTCGCCGTCTGCTGTTGTTGTTGTTGCTGTTGTTGTAAGAGCAACTCTTCTCGCTCCACCTCCATTTGCTGAAGCTGCATCACGAGCTGTCTGAGTTTGTTCCTGAAATGGAAAATCAAAACTTTGAGAATATTACAAAATAAAATATCACCAATATGCCACATAACTATTTGACAGTAAATGTGTTACATATGACAACTGTCAGCAAAGACTCACAAACACCACAACCCTGACAGTGAGTGTTACCCACCTCACAACTGTGACAGGGTCGCAGTAAAAATGTCAAACCCAATTATGATCAAAGTATGATGCAAACCACTCTCAAAGTAAATGTGTAAATGTATACTCACTCATATGTTTCCTCAAGTATCAGCATACCTTCATGATGCATACCCAGAAGTTCATCATACTCAGCTTTAGAAACTGTCTCCTGAAATCATCAACATCGAGACCATTTCACATACAATAGACCCCAAGTTTTGTTCAATTCATGGTAGTATGTAGAAAAAACTGATGTGCAAAATGTACATGTATGATGCTGAACATCGTTTTCTTCTTCAATACCACAATGAACTAAACACAACTTGAGATAATTCCTTATACATGTATTTATAATTCGACAAGCAAGCAATTTTAAGTAGCTTCTTTATCTTGGCTTTAGTTTTTAGTGGTGTTGATGTAAATTTTATTAACTGTTATTAATTAACTCCCGTTCTATTGTTTAATTACAATGCCTTCATTACTCACCTCTTGTGGTTCCGGAGTGAATTCTATAGCAGAAGTTGCCTCATCTCTCAGTTCCTTGTGGAGGTCCTCCTTTGTAGTGGTGTTCAAATCTATGCCAGTCAAGTCAAACACAAGCTCATTCACTCCATACGTGCCTGGGTAAAACACACACAAATAAAGTTTGTTTGTTTAACGACGCCACTGGAACAAATTGATTATCAATCAGCGGTTATTGGACGTCAGACACATGGTGATATTGACACATGGTTTCAGAGGAAACCCACTGTCGTCGCTTCATGGGTTACTCTTACCGAAAAACAACAAGGGGTCTTTTATGTGCACTATCCCATAGACAAAATAGCACAAACCACAGAATTTGATAAACCAGTCATGTATCACTGGCTGGAACAGAAAATAGACCATAAAATGTTTTGCACCATATGTGCCTGGTTAAAACATACACAGATGGCTTCAATTCAGTCAGCAGTATGCACAAAATATACTACTCTGGGACTGAGAGGCTGACCTCATCACGGCCCCTTAATCTCAGCACCCTCTACAACATCCATAGAATGGATGAAGGCGTTAAAACACATTACCAGTTACCAGATATGTGGCAGTAGTAATCGAAGAGATTAATTTAAAACAATGATAAAGGAAAGTTTTATAAGCAATGAATAAAAGAAATTGATGTTATCTAAAGAGATAAGTTGGCATTGAGGTACGAACATGGTTATTTGTGAAATACTATGTCCCTGCTATTTGATTTCTTGGAGTGAATATGTAGCATAGAGCATGCTGTCAATGTAGACAGTTTCACCGGATCATCTTAAACTGTTAAAATGTTGTTGAATAGAAAAAAAAATTAAAGCTAGAAAAGTACCAAATTTAAGCATTGATCTCTAAGTGCAACAGATACTATTGAGATAGAGATCCATATGCAATACATAACACATTATCTAAGTGATATTAAACTCCTCTGCAGGGCTCACCCTGTAGGTAGCCAAATTAGCCAATGGCTAATTTTTTCAAAGTTTGGCTAAACCTTTTTGTATTTGGCTAATAATATTTGGTATAAATTAGCCTCTTTTTCAAATTTTCACGAAAATTGCTGATTTTTTTTTTAATTGGCTACAATAAATTCTTGTCCAGAGTGAGCCCTGCCTCTGTTCTGGATAGTCAAATAAATAACCAAATCTTACCACACTGCCGATTAAACATGTGTGGACGCCTCATTTTGCCCCAATACATGACAAGTGGCAGATTTCCACAGGGCATGTGCAGGGAATCTAATCTGCCACCATGTAATGAGAACACTGGAAAGGGCAGAGGATCAACATCTTTCACCGGGTCTTCCTTTATCTTATTGTCCGGTTCGTCGTCATCGAAGGAAAGATCGGTGGAGTGGCTCAGTGAGTCGAAGTCATCATCCAGATCAAATGGATCCTTTGGGGGTTTAGGGACATCATCGTCTCCCTTTGGTGGTGGCAAGTAAACAGTCCTCAAGTCCTTAAAAACAATAAGGTTTAAAGGATACTGGGTTTGAATCACATTCGTGGCATATAGGAATCTTAATCCCAGTAGAATGAACAAATGGTTATTAACAGTCTCCAGAATACTATTAACTATTGTCTTGTCGTTGCCATATATAAATACCGGTATACATAATATGGTAATAGTAACAAAATGAGTAGATAATAAATCTACAGCAGCTATTTAGGATACTTTAATGGTAGGTACTGGATTCGGATCCCATTCGAGGCATATAGGAGTTTTAATGCCAGTACCGACTCCAACCCAGAGTGAGTGCTCCGCAAGACTCAATGGGTAGGTGTACTTCCACTTACACTGACCAGTGTCCACAATTGGTTTAACAAAGGCTGTGGTATGTACAGTCCTGTCTGTGGGAAAGAGCATATAAAAGATCCCTTGCTACTTATCAAGAGTAGCGTGTTTCCTCTACCATACTAACACTAACGTCTGTCCTGGACAGGCAGTCGAGGCAGCTGGACTACATGACTATGACAGACATGCTTGAACCTTAATTGGATATAACTTATAAGCAGATAAATAAGTTATATAACTAACAGTATCATTTTCCAGGATCTATCATTTTCGATGTCTTTATAACAGCAGATTCCTTTAAAAGCTTGTGGGTTAAATGGTATGCTATATATATGTAGGTGGCCTACGGATGTAGTTAAAGTCTGCAGACAGCCAGCTGTCATCAGCTGATATCATTTGTGTGTACTAACGACATCATATGTCAAACTGATTAGCAATAGTAAGCATTGGTACAAAATTTCATAAAAATCATGTTTTAATTTACCAGTTCTTTTAGATCTTCTATTTCAATAGATGCCAGTGCATATATCTCCTCATACTTCCCATGATGCACAGCAATTTGTATTGTCTTGGGATGTTGTATTTTTGGCTTGCTTAAATCTAACACACCAGGGGGCATCTCATCTGGTAGTCGCAGCATGAATTCTTCATATCTAAATAGGATAAAGATAAAGTTTGTTTGTTTAACAAACTGGAATACATTGATTATTAATCAGCAGTTACTTTGACACATGGTCATAGTGGAAACCCGTTGCAGCGACAGATTTAACTGTTTCGAATAACAGCAAAGGATCTTTTATGTGCCCTTTCCAACAGACCGGATAACACACACTAGACACTAGTGGACCAGTCATGGATCACTGGTTGGAATGGGAAATAACCCAACAGGTCCATTAATGACAATTGATCCGTCAACCTATTGAACCTCAAGTGGATGTTCTACCGCTGAGCTACGACCCACTGCCTCTAAATAGGAAGACGAGAGTAAGCAGTATAATAGAGGTACAAAATATATATTGAACAATATTCTGCCTATAACAGCATGTAGTCAGTAAATTACTGACACGGATAGCAGATGATTATAACTGCAAACAGATAAAAACAAAAGAAAATGCAAAGACGAACACCTGGTCTTATTATTGATTTGCTCCAATTCCATATACATGTACTAAAAAGCAAACACTGCAATAAACAGTATTTAAAATCTGTAAATATATATTGATTTTAAAACACAACATCCAATCAAATAATACTTACTTCGCTTTCTTTTTACCAGTTTCCTGAACAAGAGCGGTCGATGCATTACCTGAAATAGACAATGTACAGGTACCAGTAATCTAATAAAGATTATTATAAACAGGAATGTTCGCTCTATTATTATTTGTGGCAAGACAATAGTGTTGCCAATGCAGATTCATGCTGCAGAAGCAGAAAAGCTAATAACATTAAAAATCAGGTCGAAATCAGAGAACTTTGGTCTCAAATCGCTTTAGATCTTAATCCCAAATACTCCGCTTCAATAGCGATATCTGAGGATATCTGTGGAGTAAAAGTAAAGTCAAGTTTGTTTTATTTAACAACGCCACTAGAAACACATCGATTATATATCAGCGGTTATTGGACGTCAGACGCATGGTTATATGGACACATGGTCACAGAAGAAACCCGCTGCCGCCACATAGGCTACTCTTCCACGAATGATGGCAAGGGGTCTTTTATGTGCACTTTACCATAGACAGGATAGCATACACCACGGAATTTTATAAAAGTATTCAACTTACCAGCAGTGCTTCTACCACGGCCTGCTGCTTGAGGTCTCTGTGGTGGTTCAGCTTCTGTCACTTCATCCTTAAATTCAAAAAGTAACAACACAACTAGAGCAATTAATCATCTTAATTAATCATCAATAATTGAATGTCGCATGCACAGTGATTGTGACTCATGAAAGAAGTTCATTTTCTATCACATAAAAATCATCAAAATTTAACTTTTTTCAAACTTTCCATAAATACCTTTTTCATTCTTAACTATCAAACTAGAATATGTGCTCTACTATTGTTTGAAAATGTATGAACTGAGAATGACAACAGGCAATGGGTAATAAATAGAATACCAAACTAGCTAATTGGAAATACAGGTCTTGTACACTCATGACTCGATGTCTTCCTTCTCTGACCAAAGGCTCCAGATACGAAGACATCGCTTAACTTGTGCAAGCAAACCTGTATTGCCTCACAGCTCATTGAGTATTCTATAAATATGTGAAGCTTTCATGACAATGGGATGAGAAATGAAGTAAATCTCACCTCATCAAAAAGTAAAAGTAAAGTTTGTTTTATTTAACGACGCCACTAGAAACACATCAATTATAAATCAGCGTTTATTGGACGTCAGACGCATGGTTAAATTGACACATGGTCTCAGAGGAAACCCACTGTCGCCGATTCATGGGCTACAGCAAGGGGTCTTTTATGTGCACTATCCCATAGACACTCACCTCATTATCATCTGGATCTGGATCGAGTATGCCTGTTTTAAACAACTGACTGCCAAATGTCACTGAGCACTTGAGATCTGTCTTGTCGATATCTTCCGGGGTGAACACTCTCACGTGGAGGAAGGAATCGTACTCTGATTCATCCGTCCACATTCCGTTGTCTCGTGTCGGAGGTCTGATTACCGCTGCCACTCTAGCCTCTTCAAATTTCACTCTCTGGAATCAAATAATCAACTTACAAAGAATTATTTAACACAATATTCCCTATTATATTCTTTGCCTTTGTGAGAGAATATATATTTTTTGCAATCAGTTTTTATTGTCGAACTTTCGGATACATGTGCTGATTTTGTAAAATGGATAGGAATTTTTTATTTATGTTTAAAAAATAATATGAATGGAAAAGAAATCTGTGATGACGAACAAAAACAATTTTTAATTTAAAAATAAATTATATGAATGTAAAATACATCTGTGATGAGGTTAAAACAAACCTTGGGTGATGATGATCTGCTGCGAGTGTCTGACTGAGACATTTCATCACTGTCTCCTGCGATGTGGATCATTACAGTCGGCACGTTCTTCTCACTCACTTCATCTTCTTCTTCTTCATACTCCTCCTCCTCCTCACTCTCCTCCTCCTCTTGAGTAGTGTAGTCACGTGGTTCCACTGTCGTCTCAGTATCCACCTGCACAATATAAACAAAATTAATTATTTTCAATATTTCATGCTGGCCGACAGCATTTGTTTTTAACAAACACAAACATTTTAAATTGTTATCTTGTTTTCCAGGGGTGGTATTTATCAAACGACTTAAGTCAGAAACAAGAGTGAAGCCTGAGAAACAACTTAAGTCTCTACGATTTTTACCTAAGTTCTGAGAAAAAACAAACCTTGACATAAGTTTTGGCCATTTTTTACTTAAGTCTTAAGTTTGGGTAACGGGTAATGTGGTTTAATGCCTTCATCCATCCGAGGGATGTTGTAGAGGGCGCTGGGATTGAGATGCCATTCTGACCGTAGTCAGATCATCCTCTCAATCCCAGAGGGGGGAGTCTTAAGTTTCCTTCTGAGGTGTCTTAAGAATTCTACAAAAACTTAAGCTGGTTTACTGTGGATTTTTGGTAACTAGGAATTTACGTTGTTATCTTACCGTAGTCGGTTTAATGAAACGTAAGTCAAAACTTAAATTGTTTGATAAATACTGGCCCCAGATTGACACAGAAAAATAAGGTTATCAGGGGATGAATCAAATACTGACATCATCTATGTTTCTGGGGACAAATAAATATGTTTAACATCCACACCAACCACTCCCCCATCCCCAACTCCAAAAAAGAAACAAAATCCCACACACATAAAAAGATTTCTTAATTTATTCATACTACAACACTTCTGTTAGATAAGTCCAAAAGTAGTTGCTTGAAAATGCCAGACTTACTGTTTTTACACTAGGCGCTTTCATCTTGTCATCTTCTTCCTCAGAATCAGACATTTCTTCTAATGCTCTTGTGTATTCATGAACATGCTCCAAACTGACGAAATAAAACAAAAATAGACAAATTACATATGCAATGGCATAGGAACCGGAGGAAGGATGTGCCCACTTCCCACTTGCTTTCGAAAATATTGACTGGAGCATGGTTATCAACATTTTCACACAGTATGTTCTAACTAAGTTTATTATTATGCATGGAGTGGGGTGTAGCTAAGTGGTAGAGTGTCCCCCTGTGGCTCGATGGGTCGAAGGATTGATCCTCCTTAGAGGACCTGTTGGGTTATTTTCTGTTCCAACCAGGGATCCATGGTGTGTGCTATCCTGTCTGTGAGAAGGTGCACATAAAAGATCCCTTGCTGTTATTCAAAGAAGATTAGCCTATGTGGTGGCAGAGGGTTTCCTATGTGACCAAGTGTGGATAAAACTGTGCGTTTGACATCCAATAACCACTGATTAATAATCAATGTGTTCCAGAGATGTCATTAAACAAACAAACTTTATCTAACTTAACTAACCCCATTTTGGCCTTTTGTTTTATGGCTTCTATGAGAAACTTCCAGCGTCTTCCATGGCCTCTTGCAGTTGTTAATTTTGCAAATAATTTTTCCCAGTTCATAATTCTCTTTTCTTTAGCAATTCTCTTTGACTGGAAACAAAAACAATTCTGTATTATATAACATTTATTGTAGAGAATTAAATATTGGTTAATGCAGTATAACTGTTATCTCCCCTTAAATCAGAATAAAATACCACGCATAATTTTAACCAAACGGTCAAATGCCATTAGTGATTTCAAAGCCGTATTAAAAAATAATCAAATCATCATCTTACATCTTGACATTCACCTAAATAAATTTAGAAGTTATACACAATGATTAAACCCTAACATTACTTTGTGGTACAACCTATAGATCGTAGATAAGGTACGGTATAAGATCTCAATTTTCAGCATTTAACGTGACTATAACTAATATTTATTTGACGTCTAATTCTGGATATGTGTTATTACTATGCTTTATTTCACTAGATTAGCTTATTTTTAAAGCTCATCGCTGATTGTGTGACATGTTGTCAGAAAAAGAGGAAGTTGTAGCATATTTGTTTAGTGTTTTACTAGTGTTTCCAAAGTCCTAAGCACTAAGGTTGTGGAATAATGATATCATACATGTGCATCTACGAGCTGTAGTCTCTTGATGGCAATATTCAGCTGTCTCTGTTTGCTCTCGTAGTTCTCGTGTAGTTTCTTCAGTGCTGCACTCTTCGCGTCCCAGGGTGTCGAGTACACTCTCACCATCCGAATCAGTTCGTTCACTGGATGACTCATGTCATTGATGCTGAATAACGCAGTAACATTTTGCTATAACCAACCTCAAGTAGTCAAACCTGTATTAAGTAATCACCTGTCTTAAAGGGTAGCTTTAGAGTGGCCATGAAATGTGGCAAAAGTAGGGGCCTTAATTGCAAACATTTGCAAATTACATGGTAAAAAACTATTTTAGCCAAAAAGTGTGACACATGCGGGTGGTGTATGTGGGATGCCATGCCCCCTGCCCCCCACCAAACGTTCTGCAGGTCCTACCTTATTATTATCCCAAATTATCCATTTCCGTGCACTATGACCTGTATTAAGCAGCCACCTGTCCTTAGAAGCCACTTTTTGTTTCTCCCTTATGTGCCTGTTTAAGACAGATTTGACTGTAACTGACAAAATGTTATAGGTAATTCATTACAAACACTGTCTGTCCTGTTATTTACAACCTATAATCTGCTATTCAGGTCAGCAAATGACTTGTTCTTTTAGTGTTTGCTGTAGACATATTTTACTGTAAATATGAACAGGTACATGCATAGATAATACATGTATATACATGAACAATAAACTTTTCTAGATACTAATATTATACCTTCTAAACACTTTTCCTGTTGTCAAGGCCAGCTTAACAAGAAGTGTTGGTGGCAGGGCATGTTTGAGAAGTTCATCCTTCATATCCAATAACTAGCATTAAAGAGAAAGAAAAATGACATTTTAAAAGATTTAAAAAAGAAGAGACTTTAAAATTTTAAAGCAAATTTATAAAGTATACTATGTCACATTCTATCAGTAGCAAAACTTACTCCTATAAACTCGGGTGTGTGTCTTTAATGAGTAATTAAAGAGTACCTCTGTCAGTGCGGCATGAACCAAGGCCATGGAGTTATGAACACCATCACAGAGTCCATCAAATTTGTTTGGCTCTCTAGTCTCAATTTCAAAATCTTCATCTTCTTCTTCGTTTTCGGAATTGGAATCAAACTCTGATCCACTGGCTAGTGATTTCTAAAAATAATTTATGATTCAATTATTGTAATACATTTATGTGTACATATTTTACAAAAACAAAATGCAGGTTGAAAATTATGTATCTACATGTACTTATATTGGTATTTATAATATTCATCATTTGCAAATAAAAACCTTAGCATAAAGCAAATACTGACGAAGTAGACACCTAAAAATCTATACAATTATACTTGAAAAAGAAATTGATGTATACATAAGTTGATCAATTGGTATAATAATATGTGTCTTATTTTCTAACCTCAGCCCCAACAACGTATCTAGTTCTCTCATCAACGTCTTCTTCCTCGTCATCCTCTTCAGTAAGAGCCTCCAAGTTATTGCCAATACTTCCTGTTGTAAGACAAAATATTAATTTGTTTAATCTACCATACAATTTGGGGTTTATTATCGGCCCAATTCTACTATGGTGAATTCCCAATTTATAACAAAAAATCACTCCCCACTCCCTATAAGGACTCTATCCAGGCTGCAAAATGACCGGGTTCGCATCACAAAAAGCGATGCAAAATCTTGTTATCTAGCGATGCACTATTTTACTCATTTCATAAAAGTGCTAATCAAATTCCAGTAGTTGCTTTTCCATTCTCCATCCAGTAGGAAAAACTGCT